>PISX010005157.1:31025-111487 GCA_004024625.1 Mellivora capensis | reverse complement strand
ATTTGCCTACTCAAACGGCTGAGTTGACCAACCCATCAATCTCCTTCACTCTGCCCTCAGAACAGAGAGCTGGGTACTTTTGGACCTTAAGTTCCTTGGCCACAAGTCAAATCCAAATCCACTCTAATGCTAGGATACAAGGTTTCAAAATGGTCCTCCCCAGCTCCTGTGCTGCTCTAGGTAAGAGGCATGGGCAGAACTTACAACACACTGGCAGCAATCTCAACATAAGTAATCTCCACAGATCCCTTCAATCTCCGACCACGCCACTCTTTTGGCCCTTGGCACAGGTGAACTGTCTGACATGGTTGAAAATATCCATGGGATTATCTCGCCTGACATGCAGCAACTACAGTCTTCCTGTGTCAGCAAACCAAGGCCGAAGTGCCCATTTTCACTCTGGGCAAATCAAGCCCCCATCCTTGGCCGGTGCTCAGCAAATGTTGGTTCCTGTGTTACTCTTTCTCCCATCTGAATTCCAGTCCTCCAGCGTGTCCCACCCTGGGGTCACCTCTTTCCCTAACACAAATGTTTATTTTTATCCTAGCGAGGCTCTAAAAGGTGTGATAAGCACACACAACAAATTAATGCGTGCGTGTTCACAATATCCCACTTCCCCCCACTGCACGGGTTCAATGGTGGGGAGGAGCAGGCAGAACGGGAGAGGACAGATTTGAGGGGGGAAAGGGAAAAGAGACAGTGGAGAACAGTGGTGAGATGGGGGTATGGACATGATGGGGGCAACAGGAAGCCTTTTGCAGTGGGGGCCAGGGAGCCAGAAAGGGGAAGAACGATTTTTGGAGGCTTGGGGGTGTGCATAATGCACTCCTTGAAACCAGTGAACCCCCCTTTCAAGAAAACCTGTAAGAAATATCTGTATAGGGGCGCCTGGGTGGCTCAGTGGGTTATAGCCTCTGCTTTCGGCTCAGGTCATGATCCCAGGGTCCTGGGATCAAGCCCCGCGTCGGGCTCTCTGCTCAGCCGGGAGCCTGCTTCCTCCTCTCTCTCTGCCTGCCTCTCTGCCTACTTGTGATCTCTGTCAAATAAATAAAATAAAATAAAATAAAATAAAAAAAGAAATATCTGTATAACCCTTTGCGGTTTCTGGAAGAATCTGCACTGCACCCCCCCCCCCATTATTGTCAGGGAGGGCTGGTGTCAGCAGAGGTAGGCTTCAAGGTGGCTCAGCGCCACTCAGGCCGCGTTCTGAGCTGTTTGAAAAACACAAGTACGGCCACTAGCTTTAGTCATACCAGTCACCCTCAGGTAGGGGATCTGTGTGGCCCACTTGATCCTAGCAGTCCCTGTTACTATCTCTTGTCCCAGCACAATAACTAATAACACTGTCTTCCACCCTCAAAAGTGTCCCGGTTTGGCAGACACAGGATACGGCCGCTTTTCCTTTAAGGGACCATTTTTAGCCCCATTTCGATGCTCCTCACGGCTCAGAGCCCTGAAGATTCAAATATGTTTTCTATTGTGAAAAAATAGGAGTCATCAATCATTTCTATGGACAAGAGCAATTTGTGTTTAAAAAAAACAAAAAACAAAAAAACAACGCTCGGAGAGTCAGTCACACATTTGATCCCCCCAGTCTGGGGAAATGACGAGTAATTTAATCAGCGCCTGTTGCAACAGAAGGGATTGGGACTCGGCATAAATGTGGCCCAAATGTTGCCGAGGCTCACCAGCCTGGAGACGCACCAGTGTCAGTAACACAGGCGACTGATCCTGCCCACACTCTCCTGGCTCCCTGCACCAAGACCTCCCTCCTGCTTCCTCGCAACCGCAGTACTTCTGGGACTTTCCCATAACCGGCTTGTCCACAGCATAACCCCGGAGACGTCTGCCATGTTCTTCACTTTGTATTCTGCCTCTTGCTGGTCCGGGAGAGCTGCCCACCCAGGCACTTGAAGGAGCCACATTCTTGCTCTAGCTGATTGAGTCACAGATGCCTCTCTCCTTCCCCCTCTGCTCCCCGGGCTGTCCATTCCAGGGGGCCGCCGCAGAGCTGGGCTCCACAGAGAAGTGCAGAGAAGGGCTCTCTGTCGACCGCAGTTGGTCGGAAGCAGTTAGACCGGCTTCTACAGCAGCAAGTTCTCGCAAGGAGTCCTTCATTTTCTGGCTCTCAATCCTTATCTCCTTTGGAGCTCCAACCAGGCCTATGGGCTTGGTAGGAAACTGTGTGGTCTTTATTCTCTGCTCTCCTCGCCCCTTGGTCAAAACAAGCTCCCTATCACATCACTCCGCGCACACGGAAACTTGGTGAGGGACATGCAAACTTTGAAAAGTGTCCAATACCTCACCCCATCTTATCACATCAGAGCTTTTCTAGTAATTAGAACTACTTGAAAATAGAATGGCGTGTCCGGTTAGGTCACGATTTGTCCATAAAATCGGCGATTTTCAAGGACTAACTGGATCTGGGTCATTTTCCAGAGTGTTATAGGAATCCCATCATTGGGTAAGAACTTCAATGTCAAGGCCACCAGGATACCTGCAATTCTGGGTCTGCTATTCAAAAATTAAGCTACTATCCACAGACACACTCAGAGATGTGACAAATTTTGATCACGGCGCATGGATTAGATCACGTGATTTACAAACTGGAAAAAAGAGAAGGGACAAAAAAGGTATTTTCTAGGCAAAGCCACCCTTTCACTTGCCTGATTAT
This sequence comes from Mellivora capensis, assembly GCA_004024625.1. Taxonomy (NCBI): domain Eukaryota; kingdom Metazoa; phylum Chordata; class Mammalia; order Carnivora; family Mustelidae; genus Mellivora; species Mellivora capensis. The sequence goes on along the minus strand of PISX010005157.1, from coordinate 108,813 downwards.
GCTTCTCCCCTTGCTCTTAATATTTTGGTTTGGGACAGACATTCATTTCGGACCCTTTTTACTCTTGACTTAACTACACAGACCTGAATGTCAAACCCTTTTATACCCATACTTTATAGGGCTCAGAGGCTGTCTGCAGTGGTCTGAGCGATGGATGAGCCCAGCCCCCACTCTTTAGTGTGTGTGGCAAGGTGCCCAGTATGCTGTCACTCGACGCTCCGCCTTCCCTTCAAGGAGATGGGGTTGGGAGGTCTTTTATTACTTCCTAGTTTCCCGTCACATACTGTTCATCAGGGCAGGATAACTGACAGGATGTATACCGATTTATGAGTAATAGTCTTTCCCTAGCAGCTCCTAATCTTTTATTTGGTTGCTGTTGCCATATCATTAGCATTTCTTACCAGGCGAGAGGTCCTCTGAGCGGAAGGGGGGGGCCCTGTGTGAGGAAATGAAGGTGTAGCAAAGGTTACTCCAACTTCCATTTGCAGAAAATGCACGACTTTGGAGAATTGAAGCCATCCATGTAAGGCAGTCTAAGTAGTTTTTGAAGTCTTAGTCACACCCTCACATTTAAAAATACAACCTTACATAAGCTGGGCTTATGTAGACCACATGTGATCTCCAAACCCTTTCGCTCCTCGTGAATGAAGGAGCTGCATACAACCTGGTGGGAGACTCTCTCTCTCCCTCCACCCCGCAACTGGATAGGCACTCAAGCGTTATGAACATGGAAATAATTAATTCTGGAAAATGTAACCATCAATTGCCGTCATTCAAATGTGTTTATGCATACAAATATTTGCATTCACCTTGCAAAGATAACACGGTCAGATATTAAAAAAATATATTTCCTCTCACCTGCAAATAATCTAGGAGAGTGACTCCGATCTGCTGGGGCAAGTTGGCATGAAAGCATTTTCAGCTGAGCCAGGTCTGGCCAACTGGTGTTGTTCTGTCTTCCTGAACCTTCCCCATTCCCTTCCTCCATTCCCATTCCCATTTCCAAAGCTCTCCTCTGCTTTGTAACTTCACAGTGAGGCTTTTGGAGTTTTTCAGCTCTTTATATGGTTCTAGAATGTCTGGAGAAAAGCTGTTCTAAAGAGAGAGAGAGGGAGAGAAAAGAGAGGGAGATTTCATTCCTTTTATCTTTATTATTGCCTTTCTCCTTCTGTTTCTTTATCCTTGCTAGCTCTTTAAAATCACTTAAACAGTCTTAAGTCCAAATACACAAGAAAAGCACATATTGTGATTCACTACTTATACAAAAAATATTTATTTATTGGCCAGCTGGTGGGATTGAGAGCTACTACCCTGCATGTTTTTTCCTCCTGTGGCCTGTACGTTTCTATCCCTGTTTGGGTTACAGCCCAGGGTAAAGGAAGGAGCACCAGAATCAGTCTTGAAAGACCAAAGTCTGAATTCCTGTCACACTATTAATTCCCCATTTCCTTTATGCCATGCAGATTTAATATGCAAATACACACATGTGTAGATACCACACACACATATTTTATGTGATTATATAGTCAGTATAAAATTCATTCTCTTCTTTTGCTTTATTCGTTATAAATTGACAGAGACTTGGGATGCCCGGGTGGCTCAGTCGGTTAAGCATCTGCTTTCAGCTTAGGTCATGATCCCAAAGTCCTCACATCGAGTTCCACATCAGGCTCCCTGCTCAGTGGGGAGTCTGCTTCTCCCCCTGCCTGCTGCTCTCTTTCTCTGACAAATAAATAAAATCTTTAAAAAAATTGAGAGAGATTTGTTTGGCCCCAAGTTTTCCGCACTAACAGAGTTGATTTTTTGAGGGCAGAGTAATAGTGTTCTCCATTTTGCTTTCAAATAGGCAACCAACCTTGGGAAATTGAGGTGTATCGTATGTGTAAGCCTGTGCTCCCCGAGCGGGAGGTGTCAGCTACACACTAACTCTCTGTTGTGTAAAGAGATCATCTAAATCCCTTGAGTGGCTGTTCAGCTAAAATTTAGAGGCTCTTAATCTTATATTTGATGCTAAACCAAATAGGCCCTTAGGGAAGAATGAAGAACAAGCCAGACAGTATAAAATTCTTATTTTGTGAAAGTTGAAGAGTATTTGTTGCATTAGCTATAACCGGAGGGACCACCCTGAGGGTTAGTCGTACAGACTATCTGCTCCTGAAAATAAAGTGCTCTAGGATCCAGACGGACTAAAGAGATTCAATACTTTCATCTTACTATTTGCCATTCAGAGTTTTGCCCTTTCAGAACCCAGAATGTCACTGAGATTAATAGATAAGGTCAAGCCTCCAAGACCACAATGAATCAAAACCGGGGGTGCGCGGAGGGGAGGGGGTGGGAGGGGCCGGGAGGGGAGAGGTGAGCAGCAGATCTTGACCTAGATGCCACGAGCTTTCTTTTTGTACTCTCAAGTCTTGGATTTTGTCCACAGAAACACTACCATTATCCCCAACAATAGAAAACAGAGAAGATTCAACAGTAATTAGCAAAGCTTTAAGGAAACAAAAATGAACACGGATTTCTAAGACACTAATTTTTTTTTAAACACGAACTCTCCTTTGGGTTGATGTTATCACCACTTAAAATATCTTGTCTTATCTCAGAAAAATTTATTATTTGTGAACACATTTTTCTTTTAAAACTCAGATTCTGCCTGAAGTCGAAGTTGAAATGAAAGCAACTAGTTGAATTTGTGTTTTTTTAAGGTCATGTGTACTTATTGCTCTTGCCACAGACCTTTTTTTTTTTTTTTAAAGATTTTATTTATTCATTTGACAGACAGAGATCACAACCGGGAGAGGGTTGGGGGCGGGGAGCAGGCTCCCCGCTGAGCAGAGAGCCCAATACAGGACTCAATCCCAGGACCCTGGGATCATGACCTGAGCCGAAGGCAGAGGCTTAACCCACTGAGCCACCCAGGCGCCCCACCACAGATCTTTTCCCTCAAGGATTCTTCGGGGGTTTCTTCCTACATTTACTTGTGAATAAGATTATTCCTCTTGTTTACATTTCTTCTGTGTGGCTACAGCTTTGCTAGACATGTCAGTAACAACCAGGCCCTATCGTTGCTTCCAGTACTACAGCAGCTTCTGTTGGGTACCAGGGTTCTGGTAGGGACTTGCTGCCCCTTCTGAACACCATGCTATGTGCCCTGGGGGCTAGGCCACACTCCTGCTGGGCACCGCCAGGCTGCTGGCGACTAGTCTCTGCCCTCCCCTGGGTGCCATTGTTCTCCCCGTTCTCCTTCCCCCTGGAGCCCACACACGAGGCACTGAGATATTGAAAACTCAGGTTGAGGGGTTGGTTGGGGGCTTTCTGAGTTGTAGAATGTTCCTTGAACAAGTGGTAAAGAATCCTTAACTTCCTTTTAATGCTATACACCTATACACTGGCCCAGAAACCACACACCCAAGGGTTTTGTGAAACGGCTCTGTATTTAGCCGCCATTACTCTCATCATCTGTTTGAAATGAAATTCAGGCCTGAATGAGTCCACGGGGCTGCAGCAGGAGACAGATCTGGAAGCTAAGCACAGCCATTTGCTCCATCTCTAGTCTTAGAAGAAGGCGGTCTGCCTGCCCTCCCCTCTCTTAGGACCAGTTTTCTGTATGTGTAGGTTTTTTCTCCCCCAGGACTCATTCTGGCTGTCATGTAAAAAAACTGCCACTTACCCAGGCCATGTCTGAGTCCCAAACTTGGACTTCAGCAGGCATGATTTTCCATATAATGTGACCTTCTCAGGTGAGAACAGGAAGAACGCGAAGCAAGAATTCTTCCAACCCCCTCAAGGAAACTTACTCTTTGTGAACTTCTGTTACAACACATGCAGGCCACTAATTCCTATCCATTGCATATAACCATTCTTCCCTACTTCACTTCCCTTGCTTCTCTGTGCCTCGGTCTCCCCATCTGTAAAATGGGGATGAGTACTCAACACATAGGGTTTCCGTGAGACTTAAATGAGTTAATACGTTTCATGCTTAGAAAAGAGCTTACACTGTGACTGCTATTGGAAGTGTTTACTTAAGTATATTAAGTTTACTTAAGGGTATACTGATCACTTCCCCAGCTTTTTCTGATTCATTTTGTCACATCCTGTATTTCATTAACTAAGTGGTTTTCACAGGTGACCTAAGTTGGTTTGCTTTTCCCTTTCCCTTTTTTTATTTTTGTCTCCCTACTTCCTGTGTGAGGATTTTCCTTTAAAACATCCTTCCTGCTTTTGTTTCACTTGTTTGCTAGGATTCCTAAGAGGGCTGCTTTCTCATTCCTATAGCTGCTGATCTCAACTCCGTTTTTTTTTTTCCTTCCCGCCCCAGGCAAAATGGGAAGGCAGGTCATGCTTGAGAGTCAAAGCAAGGACTATCAGGACGGGTGCCTGGGAGGCCGGATCTAGGAGGGAGGGACGTATTAATTAATTATCCCAGAGGAGGAGGCAGGAGGCGGCTGAGAGGAAAGTGTGCCACGCTTCCCCAAATTCAGGGACAGGGTGAGCCTTTCACAATGGGACAGAGGGGGGACAGAGGGTCAGCATGTGGAGACACCAGCCCCGCCCCAGCTCACCTTGAGCCCTGAGCCTTCAGCAAAGGGCGGCTCAGCTGCGCTCTTTCTCCAAATCAGCATGCTCCATGCAGCCTGGGCCCCAGTGCATTTTTCCCTTCTTCCCAGAATGAGGCCCACCTGTCTTTGGGGAAATCAGCTCAACCTTTCAGGTCCCGACTCCCTGACAAGAGGTCTCCCCACCCCACCTCCCTGGGGGCATACTGTTCTGCTGTCTTTCCCTCTTGCCACAGTCACAAAATTTACGTGGGGTCCTTGTGATTCCATGGGGGCTTTCCCCTGAATGCCAGCAGGAGCCCCTGGCAGGCTGGGACTTTGTATCCCAAGGCCTGCAAAGGGTTTGGCACCCCGTGCCCACGCAGCCAGGTGGTGGCAGGACAGACTGAAGGAAGAGGTAGGATGATAGAAGAGACGAGGGATGAAAGGTGAGATTGTCCTTGTGGCAAGGATGCAGGACTAAGTATGGGAAGCCCAATTTCCCGTCCATCTAGGACAGTAGGATAGCTCCGTGTTGTAAGAAGCAAATGAGAAGGGTGGGCAGAGACCATTTTAAGGAAGAAGTCAGGGCCCGCCCTCCTGGGAGTGAGGCCCTTGGGTTCTCACCCTGAAAACCTGCAACTACCTGGCTGGTGCAGCTGGGGCTCCTCCATCTAACCCCTATACCTCAGGGTGGCTGAGGTCAGGTTCAAGGCTCTCCACCCCTTCTGGACTATGCAACTGGCCCCTCCCAGGAGGGGGAGGGACTCTGAGAACAGAGCTGGCCTGTGCTTATAAAGCCGGCTAAGTGGGCAATCACGGCCTGCAAAGCCAACCGGCCTGCCTACCTGCCCGAGGGCTTCTTTTCCCATCTCAGGCACCGTGCTTCAGGCGTGCGCTGCTCAAAGCAGTGGCTTTTAGAGCCCTCGGAACCTGGGGCCCCACGCTCCGTGCTCCAAACAGCCTACCTGTCCCAGCAACAGTCTCCTGGCCCTTCAGTGTCACCCTGGCCAGGAGGCCCAAGTCCAGGCACTGGTTCCATCTCAGTAAGGCCTGAGCATCTCTGTGGAAATCACTGTGAAAGAACAAAAATTCAACCGAGGAACTGGAGATCAATTTGCTCTATTTAAAAAGCGATTTACCAATAGGCAGATCCCATCTGGCAAGTAGAGGGGAGCTCTGAGGAGCTGTAGAAAATGGAAGGTTTTTCTAGGAAGGAAGGAGAGCAAGGAAGTTATTCGCTAAAGAAAATAACTGACTCTTCCAGGCGAGGTCTCCTTTCCTTAGGGGAAGGGCAGAGGGTCCTATTAGGAGGATGACCTCATCTTTCCTCGGGGGTTGGAGAGGGCCCGCGGGACATTCACCTCATGGGTGCTGATCAGAAATTTCCCAACTGACCCGTTAAGACTACATTTCTGGGGGAGAGTGAAATTGCAGATCGCTTAGATGTTAAGTCCTCCTTTGGTGATCTGGCCTCGGTGATGCCATTTTGGGCCTGTGGTTTTCTTTTCAACATTTTTTTTTTTTTTTTTTTAAGTCCTAGGCCGTGTCCCACAATTAGGCCACTGTAGTCGGGCCTCCAGCTGCCGGATCTCATCAGGGAAAGTGCTGAACTCATCAGGGCCGTTTCTGAGTCCCTGAATTGTTCTGAGCTGCAGTCCCTCCCGTTGAGAAAATGTGACTGCAGGGATAAGAGGAGAGACCTGTGGCGCGAGTGCAGACCTCCCATTCCTCACCTCGGTGGGTCCATTATTTGCTGACTGCCTACGGTGTGCCGGGAGCCCGCACCCCCTGACCTTGACCTCCACTGAGCAGACACTCCCTTCCTCCCAGAAGTTGCTGCTGGAGGCGAGCAGCTTCCCCCTCTCGGCTCCCAAGAAGCCGGAAGACCAAACCCATCCAAGCAGCCAACGCACGTTTTGATTGGTCGGAAAGAGAGCCGGCGCAGACTCAATGGGTGAAACGCGGTGGAGTCCCGCCCCCGCGCCCCAGAGCTGAGGAGAGCGACCTGCTCGCTCTCGTGGGGGCGGTGAAGCCCGGCTCTGCTCCTTTCCGCACTTCTGGGGTGCAGTTTTGCTCACAGCTGGGCAGGGCTGCGTCACATCCTCTGACTCACACCCTTGACAAGGGAGGGTGTGTCACCTAGAGCATTCCATCGGGCTGACCTCAGCAGCTGGCCCTGATCTCAACCGCCCTCTGTGAGGGCATAGTTCATGACCACTGCCGCTTCTCTCCCCACCCCAACCCTCTCTCTGAGAGTCAGCAACCTTCGTGTGAATTCGGAAGTCTCACCTTCTCAGACACTTTCGCCCAGAGAGGGAGACCTGTACAGAGCAGACCAGGAAGGGGCGTTCACCAGAGCAGTGCCTTGAGGGTTCTGTCCCACAGTTGGGGTCACTTGTGGAATAGTAGGACACATTCTTGGTCACAGGCGCCAGTGTGGTGAAAGAGGCTGCTGAGGGACCCTCCCCTTCAGCCAGTCTGGGGGGAGTACCAGGAAGGCAAAGAGGGGCTGAGGGAGAGGGGTGGGTCTGGGGGGATTCTTCTTCATCTTCCCCATCTCCACTGTGTGGAGAATCTCAGTGTAGGTATGAAAACAGAGCCCTCTGAGGGTCAACGGGAAAGGTTAGACTGGTTCAAGTAGGTCTACTGACTCGGATGAAATGTTGAAAGAAAGCTGAAAATGTAGTTCTCACTTGGCTCCTGAGTCATTGCATAGCCAGATGATGTGGTGACTTTTGTGTCCTCCTGTTTACTTCTTTATTTAAATGGAGCTGGTGTCACCTCCTGCCATCACCCAAAAGGAGACAGAAAGAACATAAGCGCTTAGACGGTGGTGGCATTATAGTCAAAACCCACTAGAGTTTGGTTATGCCAAAGTGGGAGTTGGCGTTGACCTGATAATATGACCAGGAAAGAAGAGGTGTAGTGGAGAAATTTCTTGGTGGGTTTTCACTGCTGGGTTAGGATTTCAGGGGTCCAGCTCTGCCTGGAAAGGTGGGCAGATTCAGAAAAAAATGCACTGCGTCCCCTGAGGGCTGGACCCCTAGACAAGGCGGATGGGTCAACTGTCAAATTCTTATGAGTCAGGGAACACCCAGGGCAGTATTCTAATAGGTAAAAATGTCTCCCCACTAATGGAAAGTGGAAATCGAGAGAAAGACTAAGAGGGTGAGGGAAAGATAATGTGAGAAGAGGAAAGAAGAAAAAACAATATCCCTCTGTAGGGAGACTCACCGTCAGGAGAAAGCCCATGTTAACATTTGAGGCAGTCTCTCCTAGAGTAAGCCATTCAGCCATCTGGAGAGGAATGGTGGTGAGAGAGAACAGGATTGAAACTCTTCTTTAGGGCCCTTAATTGTTAATAGTTGCCGTGGAGGATCTTAATTATTCCGATATTTAAATAACTTTAGCCACAAGTTAAAAGAATGGTTATGTCCAGCCCATTCGCCCAGGACAAGACCCTCAGAACACCTACGACTCCCATGTCACCCCGGGACCACAGACCACATAGACAGCTTGAGCTACAAAAAAAGGCATATTCTAATTCTAATTCTAATCAGTGTCCCTCTGATTAGGGTCCCTCATGAGCCAGGAAGGCCTCATCCCTTGCACACAGCCCTCAGCTGTGTTTAAAAAGAACCATGTGTCTACTCCCTTTTTAGGCTGGAGGGAGCCATTTGTCCAAGGACATAAACCTCAAAATACTGCCAGACTGTCCCTATGAAGAAGCATCGTGGGTTAAAACTTGACAGGAAAGATAAATCCCAGAATTCTCAAGCTAAATGTCAAGGCAAGGTACTGGGGTTGCATTAATGATGAAGTTCCCTAAGGTCTGTGAAAGGCAGAGACATTCATTGCTGAACAGACAGAAGCAGTGGTCATTTTTGTTTGTTTTTCTTTTTTGTTTTTGTTTATAAGGGAAATAGCATCCAGAGAGCCACAAAACTGGAAAAGACATTAGAGATTATCTTCTAATGTAAACCCTGGGCTAAGTTGTTCCCCCAAAATATTTTAGATGGACTCATTATAACAAAAATAAACATGTTTATAAGTGTTCCTAATAATGAGCAGTAGTTGAAAGACAGAAAAATAAAGTTATAGTTTTGACCAGGCTATAAGGAATGCCAGGTTTTATGACTGGGCCAAAAGACCAGCTCATGGTATGGAAGTCAGCTCTGGGTCCTCGAAACTGTATCTTCCTGTTCCCGCCATGGTCTGTGTTTCTGGCTCTCTGCCCCCACCAAATTCCTGCTCTCTGGTGTAGTGGAGTCCTTTGCCTTGGAGAGATATGTGTTAGAATAGGACCACAGCGAGGCCGATAATAATATTAGGAAGCCCTCAAAGATGCTTTGCACACGTGTCCTGGGAAGGGTGGTATGTGGCGACTTTCAGTACAGGAATTTTCAGGGAGATGAGGAAGGATTTTAAAATGTGAAGGCCAGAGAGCCTGGGTGGGTCAGTTGGTTTAGCATCTGACTCTTGATTTCAGCTCAAGGGATGATCTCAGGGTTGTCAGATCAAGTGCCTCATAGGGCTCATGCTGAACACAGAGTCTGCTTAGAATTCTCTCCCTCTCCCTCTGCCCCTTCCCCTGCTCTCTCTCTCTCTTTCTCTTTCCCTCTCTCTCTCAGGAAAAAAAAAAAAGTGGAGGCCAGTAAGAGGACGTCCTATAGGACTATACTCCTATACTTAGGAGCATAAATGAATGAAGAATTTTATGCAAACCAATTTCCCATATGAAGCAAGAGGTTTAAAAGGCTCATATTGCTTTAGTGATTCTCTTCCAAGAGAATCATCAGAAATGCTCCCTCCCACCACAAAACAAAATTTTAGTTTTGAAATTAAAATTAAAAAGCCTGGCCAGGCCAAGTCATGTGGAGGAACTGGACCTCTCACACATTGCTCGTGAGTATATAGAATGGTAATTCCACTCTGGAAAACTGTTCGGCTGGTTCTAAAATGTTAAACTAACATGTGCCCTATAACCCAGTCATTCCACAACTAGGTACTTATCCAAGACTTGTACATAGTGTATTCTCAGCAGCAATTTTATAAAACTAGAAGCAAACTCAAATATTCATCAAAAGGTGGTGAACACCTTTGGGGTAAGTCCATACAATGGAAAACTGTTCAACAATAAAAAGGAATGAATTTCCTTTAGGTTTGTCTCAAAATGATTAATGCTGAATGAAAAGGTACACGTTCTACGATTCTGTATAGACACATTCTAGCAAAATGCAAGTTGATGCAAAAGTGAGAGAAAGCCTATCAATGGCTACTTTGGGGCTACCTTGAGTGTGGGCAGGGTGGGGCAAGGCAGGAAGGAAGGATTACATGGCCACAAGGAAACTTTTAGGAGTGGTGATTACGTTCAATATCTTGGATTATGGCATGATTTCATGAGTGCATATACATGTCAAAATTTACCAAATCTGGGGACACCTGGGTGGCTCAATTGATTGAGTGTTTGACTCTTGATTTCAGCTCAGGTCATGATCTCAGGGTCATGGGATCGAGCCCTGCATTGAGCTCCCTGCTCAGTGCACAGTCCGCTTGAGATTTCTCCCTTTCCCTTTGCCCCTCCCCCTGCTTGTGCCGCTTTATAAATAAATAAATAAATAAATAAATAAATAAATAAAATCTTTTTAAAAATTACTAAATCTGAAATTTAAATATCCACAGCTTAATTATATATCAAATAAATATTAAAAAATAGTTTCTAAAAAACAATATGTCCTTTTCACCCTTGCCTATCTTACATTGTTTAAATTATCCTTCAGAAGTCACCTCCATACATCTTTCCCTGGGATCTCTTCTAGTTCCTCCCCTCCCTCACCTCAGAAGGCAAAATTAGATTTTCCTCCTCTGTAGCCCCCTTGTACCTTAGCTTACATCTCCATGATAGTTCATTTTTATGTTTATAGTTCATATTTATGTCACTCTAATACTTTCTTCATTGCCTCTTCTCTTTAGCTATACTGGGGACCATTCCTGTTGATTGTCTAGTCAACATAAGGATACTTAGAAATGTTTATGATACAAATAACATCCTAAAGATTACATGACTGGTGCCATGGGCTCTTAATCAGGTGGAACGGTACTACAGAAACCTAATAAATCATAAACAAATGTTTCAAGCTGTTGTTTAACTAAAGACAAGCAACTCCTCAGGACATAAATTCATAATGCCTGGTGGAAGCAGAAGGAACAATGCAGTTTATTAGCATAATAGTGAAGGAAAATCTGGGGATAGAGAACTTGTCTTGGACTTGGGTTTTGTGTCATTAGCTTTAAAAATGTTTCCCTGTTAGACTGCCTTCTTTTTTTAAATTTTTTTTAAGATTTTATTTATTTATTTGACAGAGACTACAAGTAGGCAAGAGAGGCAGGCAGGGAGAGAGAGGAGGAAGCAGGCTCTCCGCGGAGCAGAGAGCCCGATGTGGGGCTTGATCCCAGGACCCTGGGATCATGACCTGAGCCAAAAGCAGAGGCTTTAACCCACTGAGCCACCCAGGTGCCCCTGCCTTCAATTTCTAATCAATGTTTTCATTCATTGATTAATTCCTTTAAAAGTTGTAAAACACTCTATTTTAAAAATTTGAGTACAGTCTAAAAGCTAGAGACACTGTATTAGGCTCCCAGTCACTATCTAGGACTTGGAGGAGTAAAATTATAAATTCAAGATCACAATTTTCTTTATTAAACTAAATATTTTGGGTGATCTTAGAAAAAACAAATTAACCTACTCTTTTTTAATCAGACCATTTACCACCCACTGACCTGAAAGTCACAAGACAGAACAAGACAACTTCACCCTCCACAAGCAAGCCAAGCTCTTGGACTTCCATTTCCTCATCTTTTACATGGAAACAGCAGTCCTTGTGCTCTCTGAATCATGACATGAAAACACTTAATAACACAAAATATGACCCAGCAATTCCGCTCCTAGGTATATACCCCAAAGACAAAAAGATGTCTGTCCCACAAACACTTGTACATGATGTCCACAGAAGTTTTATTCCTAATGGCTAAAGAGTAAAAACGATCCACAGTGTTCCTGGGCAAATCAAAGGTGGTATAGCCACACAATGGAATATTATTTGTGATAAAAGGAAAGGAAGTACTGATACATGTGATGGCATGGGTGAAACCCAAAAATATGCTGAGTGAAAGAAGACAGTCACAAAAGAGCTTATATTGTATGGTCCCATTTATGGGAAATCCAGAATAGGCAAAACTATGAAGACAGAAAGTAGATTAGGAGTTGTGCAGGCCTGGAGGAAATGGAAATTGGGACGTGGTAGCTAACTCGTGGGGAGGGGGGTTCTTTTGGGAGTAATACAAATGTTTTAAAATCAGCTGTGGTAAATAAGAAAAATAAAATTAAAAAATATAAAGTAATAAAAAATAAAATAATAAGATAAAAAAATAAATTGTGGTGATGGGTGGTAAAACTCTGAATCAACTAAAAGCCATTGAATTGTGAACTATAAATGGGTGATTGTATCACATATGAATCATATCTCAGTAAAGTTTTTGAAAAGGAAAGCGTTTCTATGATAATTGTTAGGCTTAAAGGCTGGTGATCTAGAGATATAAAAGGCACACAGCAGCACTTCCTACACTTGAATGTGCACACAAGTCACCTGGAGATCTTGTTAAAAGGCAGATTCTGATTCAGTACGTCCTGGGTGGAGCCTGAGATTCAGCAGTTTTAGCAGGTTCCCGGGGAAGCAGAAGTCACTTCCTCAACATGTTTAGAAGGATGTAAAAGACATAAAGCATGGCCTTTTTTTTTTTTTTTTTCAAGAATTTGAGTAAAAATTGGTGAGACGTCACCCAGAAAATTTTAAGAAGATATGTTTGATGTGCATCTGGGTGGCTCAGATGGTTAAGCATCTGTGTTCGGCTCAGGTTGTGATCTCCAGGTCCTAAGATTGAGCCCCACATCTGGGCTCCCAGCAGGGAGTTTGCATCTCCCTCTGTTTTCCCTCCTGCTTGTGCTCTCTCTCTTTCTTTCTTGCTCTCAAAAGAATAAATGAAATCTTAAAAAAAAAAAAAAAAGATATGTTTGAGAGGTGTGTGTACAGACTTCAAGTGCAATACAATATGGTTAGGCTTGTCCAAGTTCCAGCGGTTAGGACTCTCTAAGAAAATGACCATCACTTCTTTCAAGCCCTGACTCAGTACTGACTTATTTTGGCCATTGTTTCCTAACTAAGCCAATAATCCTTTCCTTGCTTTGCTCTGTCTCATGTAAAAAAGTCACAGGACTTTGGCATACCTTTGATCTCTAGTTGTTTTTTTTCCATAGGGTCACCCTGTTCCTAATTAAAGATGCTGGACAGGCACATCACAACCAAGAGTTAGGGTTTTCCCTGGGTGTAAAAGTGATGTAGGGAAACCTTCTAAGATTTTCATAGCTCTTAATAAGTGAACATTGCTATGAGTGTCTATCAGTCAATCAATGACTGAGGAAATCGCTGAGGGCTTGGGACACAGAGCAGTGATCACATTACAGCTCAGTGATTGACAGAGAGAAACTTCTCACCCCAGGACTAAGGCATGTCACATGTTTCCTTGACTTCTGAATGCAAACTAATTTCCTGAGGATGTCTATGGATGCAAGAATGAGATAAATAGAAAGATTTATCTATTGCTACATCTTATGTATTATTTTAAAAAATCTATTTTTAGCATCTCTCAAGATCCCAGATTTTACCAGGAACTGAATAGTACCAACTAAGAAGCTTTTAAAGAAGTTTTATGAACTCCATGGCAGATCCAACAGCCTCCGCACACTCTGGAGATCTTCAGTTCTTGTCAAGACCCTCGTATTGTCTTAACTTCCTCTTAACTTTCTAGATGACAGGAGCTGGGAGAAAGGCACAGCACCTGCAAATCCATGCTGCTGCAGCTAGAAAGAGTCCACTGCAGTCAGCCCCTGGCTCTGGATGCAGAGAATATGGCTGTTTGCAGCCAAAGAAAACACTTCCCCATCTGGGAGGCCCACTGAGTGTTGCAGACATCACTGTCCCCCACCTCCTGAGAGCTATTTGTTTGGAGGCAGGGCTGGGAGAGGGAAGACGTTTGTCTAAGATGTCCTGCTGTCCTATTTTTCCTTCCTGCAATGCGGTCCCCAGGAGTTTGGGTAGAAGCGATTACCCTGGCACTTTAAAAAGGAAGTTGCTTCTGAAACCAGATTCTTCTTGGCAGCGTCCTGACATGACTTTATTAAGGCTGATGGAATAATCTGCTGAGCATTTAGCTCACTTTCACAGACTTTTCTGACCCCAAATGGAGAAACCAGGCAGAGGTCTGAACTCCAACCAGTGTGGCTGTCAGGGACCCTGGGAGAGACTCAAGAAGTTTGTGGATGCCTTTATCCCAGGATAAAGATACATTACTTTGGAAAATTGAATTCCTGTCATAAAAACATAACACTTAGAAGCCTCTCAAAAACAAGGCACCCTTGTGCCATGGCTGAGAAATGAGAGCATGACTTAAAGCTCATCCAAATCTGGGGAAACCCTGTATAATGGGTGTATACAGGATTCTGTATAACGAAATTTTTCCCTCAACAATGTTCCTGTAAAGTCACTGACAAACATTTCAGTGATTTGTAAACTTCTGTACACTTAAGGATTTAGGTGGTTCTCAGAAAATTTCATCTGAATTTTTGCCTAAGTATTAAGGAAAAATGTACTTCCTGTAGAGGGAATCCCATATATAGGGACTTGTCGTGTAGGGAGTTCTCTACTGCAAGTCACTTAGTAAATGTGTTTCCTATAGACCTAAGATTACAGTGTGTTCACCATTCCTTTCAGCACTGAGCCCCGCTATCTGGAGCCCCATTAAGAGGTTCAATTGCTGGGATGCCTGGGTGGCTCAGTCGGTTAAGCCGCTGCCTTCGGCTCAGGTCAGAATCCCAGGGTCCTGGGATCAAGTCCCGCATCAGGCTCCTTCCTCAGTAAGGAGCCTGGTTCTTTCTCCGCCTCTGCCTGCCACTCTGCCTGCTTGTGCACACTCTCTCTCTCGTTCTCTGACAAATAAATAAATAAATAAAATCTTAAAAAAAAAAAAAAAAGAGGTTCAATTGCTGGGAACATTGGGATAGCCTCATCATAAACCAGAGATGTCCCACCTAGCTGGTATCATACTAATATTCAGACTTATCCTTAAGGAAAAAAAAAAAAAACAAAAAACAAACAACCCTCACAGTACAGAGTGTAGAATCATCAGCTTGGGAAATTTGAAGATTCTTGCTCCTTTTCTGCCCGGTAGCCTCAGTTTGGTGCAGAAAATGGAATCTGGTGTCTTATGATGGTCTGGCAAAAAACAAAACAAAACAAAAAATGACAAAAAACCAAAAACAAAACCAAACAAAAACCAAACAAACAATACAATTTGTACTACTTCCTTTGTCCAGCTGTCCTGCTTGAGGCTGGCCACCAGGCTGACAACTCTGAGGGAGGGACATCTCAGGAAGGTGACCATGGAATCACAGCTATTTCAATGAAGACATGCTGCCTGGGGGCCCAGAAGCAGGACCTGGGCAGGGCTCAACTGGGCAATCACCTTGGACATCCTCCATGTGCCTATCTGAGAGGCCCCATGAAGCCTTCACGAAGTGGGGGCTGGTGGTTTGGCAGAGCCAGTGGCCTGGGGAAGAGCAGATGGTCCAAGAGAGAGAATGTGCTCCCTCAGAGAGTATGGCACAGGAGGCATCATCGCTCTAGGAGTGCATCTGAGGTAATTCCATGGAAAATTGTTCTAATAAAGCTTGTGTGCATCTGTTACTACCCACCTCATCACCACACATTTCAGAGAGATGACTGGTATTTGCATGACATGCCTAAAATACATAAAATGTTCCTTCGAATTTAACTTTTGAAATCAATAATGGAGCACCATGCAGTCATGATCGCAGTGGAAACTGCCCAACAGAGCAGCTTTGGTGTGGAAGACAGAGACTGTGGGGGTCCCAGCACAAAGGCAAGTGCACGGGGCAAGTGCACGGAGCAACCGCACAACCATGGGGCAGCTGTGTTGTGGCGAGGGGGCGGGGAGTGACACTGGGCTTAAAGACAGATGAGCTGGTTCCAGTCTGAGTCCTGACACTCATCAGTCACAAGGACTCTCTGGCAAGTTACTTAGTCTCTCTGAAGCTTGTTGTCATGCTCTGCACTTGGGGATGTTCATGAGCCTGAAGGTTTGGTATAAGGTAAGCTGTAGAAAAGTGCTTTCTCGACTGTAGAGCCCTGTGTGATGTGTGAGGCGCCATCTTTCCAAAGTGGTGGTCATAGTCATCAACCGTAAACCATGCATCACCATAAATGTTATTGACACAGTTTTCAAGCACCTAATGTATACAACATAAGAGAGTAAGGAACGGGGAAACAAAGTGGCTTCAGACATGGTCACTGCCCTCAAGGGGCTCATAGTCTACTCAGTGAGGAAGAATACTCTACATTGCCACTCTCATTGTAACAAGATAAATATACAAAACCCATCTCCCCAAAAGTGATCAGTAGTGGGTCAAGAGTACTGGGTAGAGAATGACCTAGAAATGAGTGAGCACGGAGGGGAAAGGGACACTAACTTTCATGGTCAGGGTAAGACTTGAGTTGAACACTGAAGGACAGCCAGAATGTTGACGGGTCCCCAGGGGACACCTGACCTCACGCATGGTAGAGTGATACTTGGCAGAGAATGGAAGGCATAGAGCCCAGAGACTTGTCCAGGGTTTACACTTCATCTATTGGTTCATCTTTCCAGACCTCGATATTCTCTCAAAATGTATGTCACCTCTCTGGATTCCTACATATATCAGAGAAATGCTGTGAGAAGGTAAAATAATATTTCACATACCAAGGCTTTAAGTCTTTTGGAACAGAGAAGTCAGGCAAACAGACTATTATTATGTCATTGATTGTTTTCTGATATTTTCATTAGCTGCCAAACTGAAAACTTCTGTTGAGACAGTCCAAGGAGTCTATAAAAGAAGGTTTGCCCATTATGTCAAAAGAAAGCCAGAGGAGCAATACTTGTATCAGACAAACAAGATTTTAAACCAAAGACTATAACAAGAAATGAAGAAGGGTACTCTATGGTTATAAAGGGAACTGTCCAACAAGAAGATATAACAATCGTCAATATTTATGCCCCCTACTTGGGAACACCCAAATCTATAAAACAATTAATAACAAACAGAAAGGAACTAATCAATAGTAATATAATAATAGTAGGGGACTTTAACACCCCACTCACATCCATAGACAAATCATCTAAGCAGAAAATACACAAGGAACCAATGGCTTTGAATGACACAGTGGACCAGGACTTAACAGATACATTCAGAACATTCCATCCTAAAGGAGCAGAATACACATTCTTTTCAAGCGCACATGAGACAGTCTCCAGAACAGATCACACACTGTCACAAATCAGACCTCAACAAGTACAAAAAGACTGAGATCACACCATGCATCTTTTCTGACCACTATGTTGTGAAACTTAAAGTCGACCACAGGAAAAAATTTGGACAGACTACAAATACATGGAGGTTAAAGAACATCCTGCTAAAGAATGAATGGGTAAACCAGGAAATTAAAGAAGAGATTAAAAAATACATGGAAGTACATGAAAATGAAAACGTAATGGTCCCAAACCTTTGGGATGCAGCAAAAGTGTCCTAAGAGGGGAGTATATAGCAACCCAGGCCTACCTCAGGAAGCAAGAAAAATCTCAAATACAAAACTTAACCTTACATCTAAAGGAGTTAAAAAAAGAACAACAAATAAAGCCTAAAAGCAGCTGAAAAGGGGAAATAATAAAGACTCAAGCAGAAATAAATAATGTAGAAACTGAAAAAACATAAAAACCCAGTAGAACAGATCAATGAAAGCAGAAGCTGGTTCTTTGAAAGAATTAATGAAATTGGTAAACACTTCACCAGACTTATCAATAAGAAAAGAGAAAGGACCCAAATAAATAAAATGACAAATGAGAGAGGAGAAATAACAACCAACACCATGGAAATACAATTATAAGAGAATGTGATTAGAAATTATATGCCAACAAATCTGACAATCTGGAAGAAATGGATAAATTCCTAAAAATGTATAAACTACCAAAACTAAAACAGGAAGAAGTAGAAAACTTGAACAGACCAATAACCAGCAAAGAATTGAATTAGTAAGTAAAAATCTCCCCAAACACAAAAGTCCAGGGCCGGATGACTTCCCAGGGGAATTCTGCCAAACATTTAAAGAAGTGTTAATACCTATTTTCAAACTATTCCAAAAAATAGAAATGGAAGGTCAGCATCACCCTGATCCAAAACCAGACAAAGACTCCACTTAAAAAAGAGAACTACAAGCCAATATCCCTGATCAACACGGATGCAAAAATTCTCAACAAGATACTGGTCAACAAAACCCAATAACACATTCAAAGAATCATTTGCCACAGTCAAGTGGGATTTATTCCCGGGCTGCAAGGGTGTTTCAATAGCCACAAATCAATCAACATCATATATCACGTTAATAAAAGAAAGGATAAGAACCACATATCCTCTCAATAGATGCAAAAAAAATAAATAAATAAAAGCTTTTGACCAAGTACAATATCCATTCTTGATGAAAACCCCCAACAAAGTAGGAATTGAGGTAACCTACCTCAACATCATAAAAGCCTTATATGAAAGACCACATCTAATATGATCCCCAGTGGGGAAAAACTGAGAGCTTTCCTCTACAGTCAGGAACAAGACAGGAATATTACTCTCACCACTATTCTTTAACACAATACTAGAAATCCTAGCCACAGCAACCAGACACAGAATGAAATAAAAGGCATCCAAATTGTCAAGAAGGAAGTCAAACTTCCACTCTTTGCAGACGACATGATAATCTATATGGAAAACCCAACAGACTCCACCACAAAATTACTGGAACCAATACATTAATTCAGTAAAGTCACAGGATACAAAATCAACATACAGAAATCTGTTGCATTTCTATATATCCATAATACAGCAGCAGAAAGAGAAATCGACCCCATTTACAACTGCACCAAAACCCGTAAGATACCTAGGAATAAACTTAACCAAAAATGCAAAAAATCTGTACTCTGAAAACTATAAAACACTGATGAAAGAATTTGAAGATGACACAAAGAAATGGAAGAACATTCCATGGTCATGGATTGGAAGAACAAATATTGTTAAAATGTCTCTACTACCCAAAGCAATCTATACATTTAAGGCAATCCCTATCAAAATGCCACCAGCATTTTTTACAGAGCTAGAACAAGCAATCTTAAAATTTGTTTGGAACCACAAAAGACCCCAAGTAGCCAGAGCAATCTTGAAAAAGCAAAGCAAAGCTGGAGGCATCACAATTCCACACTTCAAGCTCTATTACAAAGCTGCAACAATCAAAACAGTACGGTACAGATGCAAAACCAGACAAATAGATTGGGTGGAACAGAATAGAAAACCTAGGAATGAACCCACAACCATATGGCCAACTAATATTCAAAAAAGCTAGAAAAGGGACGCCTGGGTGGCTCAGTTGTTTAAGCGGCTGCCTTCGGCTCAGGTCATGATCCCAGCGTCCTGGGATCGAGTCCCACATCGGGCTCCTTGCTCAGCAGGGAGCCTGCTTCTCCCTCTGCCTCTGCCTGCCACTCTGTCTGCCTGTGCTCGCTCGCTAGCTCTCCCTCTCTCTCTGACAAATAAATAAATTAAAAAAAAAAAAAAAACTAGAGAAAATATCCAATGGAAAAAAATACCCAGTGGTGTTGGGAAAACTGGACAGGTAGGGAGTCAAAACTAGACAAAGGACCTGGATTATAGGCCAGTTTTTGTTTGCTAAACAACACGGTGTCCATTTTCAGACACACAGTAGAACCAAGCCACAGGCGTTCTGAGGGCTTGGGGCATGCTCTTAATATCATCATTCCAGGAATATCAAGTGTCTCTCTCCTCCACCTTTCCCTTCACTGTAACTTTAGAGATATCACCAAGGAGAAATTCTGGACCTGACAAAGCTTGTCCCAGGGAAGGAGATAATCCCAGCCTTCTGGCAACCTGCTCCTGGACGGGTGTGCCCCCACGTGAAAGTCCTTTTCAGGAACCCTCTTGGGCTGCATGTTGTTTAGAAATGGTTTTCCTACCACAGCTGCAGTCCCCATGTAACAACGCCCTTGGTTTTCTTCATTCCAGTGCTTTCTCTTTTCAGCGTTGAAACAAAGGGGGCTGTCCAGTGAGGAGCCAGGGAGCAGCGGCTGGCGCTCGCTGAGCCTGTATGCAGCATGAGGGCTGCTATCAAACTCGAGATTCAGGGCTGGAGGAGGCAGCTGATCCCAGCTGCAGGGGTGCATTCGGCCCTTGCCAAGGAGGGCGCTCCCTACGCTGCACCCTTCCTCGCCCAGAACGCAGCTCGAAGCCCCCACGCCCCTCCTCCAACCCTTGACATCACAAGAAACCTTTCCACGGGGCAGAATACCCCGCAAGTTCCTTCATTCTACCCATCTTTCATCAGGTCCTTAAAAGCACATGACTCATGTCACACTCTGCCAAGACCAACAACATCAGGCTTCTTTTGTGTAAGAGTTAACCCCAAATTCCAGAACCGATTTCCATGAGTAGAGTCCTTGTTGCTTACATTGCAAGGCCCTGAAGTCAGGGAAAGAGAAGACCACACTGGAGCCCCGGAAAAGCCAAGCCTCAGGGAGTCCCATGTTTCTTCTTTGCAGACTTTCTGGGAGATTATCCCGGAAGTATTTTTCTTGAAGACCTGGCCATTGTCTCTAGGTTGGGTTTGGCCTAAGGGATCAATGCAGAATTTATCGAAGAAGCATTAGGTTCCAAGGACAAGGACTAGCAGAGTCACTCCAGAGAGAAGTAAGAACGTGAGATGAATTTCATCATTGACCTCAGGGGTCTGTGGCTGCTGCTGACTGCAGTTTGGGACAAGCCTCAGGGTTTCCATCTGGGAGGAAGAGCAGCCCATACCTCCCCAAAGACAATAAAATGGGTTGTCCTGAGAACCAAGGGGAAATACCAGTAAGGGATCATTAAAATGTTGGTGAATTCATGCTCCCCAAGCAGCGCAAATGTTGACTTTACCATCTTGGTGGGTGATGAAACCAAGTTAATTCTCTGAGTTAAGCAAGAGATCAAGTGACCTCCTTGCTTTAAAGTTCTTGTTGAGGGGCACCTGGGTGGCTCTGTGTAAAGCGGCCACCTCCTTACTTCAGCTCAGGTCATGATCTCAGAGTCCTGGGATCGAGTCCTGTGCTGGGCTCCACACTCAGTGGGGAGTCTGCTCGAGGATTCTCGGTATCTCTCTCCAGCTCCCTCTGCCTCCATCCCTACCTTCGAAAATAAATTAATAAATCTTTTAAAAAATATATTTTATTTATTTATTTGACAGAGATCACAAGCAGGCAGAGAGGCAGGCAGAGAGAGAGGAGGAAGCAGGCTCCCTGCTGAGCAGAGAGCCTGATTCGGAACTCGATCCCAGGACCCTGAGATCATGACCTGAGCTGAAGACAGAGGCTTAACCCACTGAGCCACCCAGGCGCCCCATAGATTAATAATAAAAAAAGAAGTTTTAATTGAGACACTGATAAGAGAGAAAAGCAAAATGCCCTTCTCTCTGGCATGCTAATATTTGTGTAAGAAAGAAGAAAACGTCTTCTATCTACTCATTTGTGCAAAAGACACGCAAGAAAGGTAAAGAAGAAATGAGTGAGTTTGGTTACTACTGCTAATAGGTGGAAGCCAGGGAAAAGGATGGAAGAAGGGGACAGGGTTTGGGGGAGAGATACTTCTCTGAGTATAACTTTTTGAGTAGTTTTGGCTTTTAGTGACGTGTGATGTTTTTTAATAAAAATTATTAAAAAAAAAGATATGAAACAAGTAAAACTGAGGGGTAGGGGAGAGGAAATCTCTGTTATTTCTTTGGGAAAATAGAAAATTGTCCCCATCATCATGGTGATGGGAATGGTAAAGAAAGGACATAAAAGGCAATTCTTAAAGCCTTTCTGACTTTTTAAGGAATCTGTTACAAAGTGAAATTAAACTCTATACCACCTTGAGTTCCGTAGAGCCTCCACATTCCTGGCGATCTTTGAGAATAGAATAGACATACACATGTCCAGATGATTCCAGGAAAGGGCAGATAAGAGTGCTACCCTAGACTGAATGTTCATTCCCCTAAATTTCATACACTGAAACCTAATTCTCAAGGGGATGGATTAGGTGGTGCTGGATGGATTTGGTGGGGTGCTTAGGTCATGAGGCTGAAAATCTCATCAGTGGGATTAGAGCCTTTAAAAAAGAGAGCCCTGAGAGCTCCTTTGCTCTTTCCACCAAACCAGGACACAGCAAGAATATGCCCACCTATGACTGGGAAGTAGATCCTCACCAGACCCAGATCTATTGGCACTTTGATCTTAGTCTTCCCAGCTTCCAGAAGCATGACAAATAAATTCCTGTTGTTTAAAAGCCACCCAGTCTATGTTTTGTTTTTGTTTTTGTTTTTGTTTTGTAGCAGTTTGAACAGACTAAGACTCATGAATCCCCTACTGGGGTCGTGGGAAATTATCCGGGCTGGTTTCAGGCAAGTAGTAAAGCAGGTGGTTTGTCTCTGAATCTTGCTTTCTCATTTCCTGTCTTCTCTTCCCTCCTTACACCTCCATGCTGTGTTCCGTCCATCTGTCTCCATGCCCGATTATCCCTGATAAGACAGTAAGTCAGAAGTCCAGAGAATAACCTTCAAGAAGTCCTAATACAGAACATCTAAGGAGGCGCAGCCAGGTTCAGGACAGTGGGTTTTGTTGTTGCTTTTTGTTTGTTTTGTTTGTTTGTTTGTTTGTTTTTGAAATAGCTATATTCATTTCTAGTAAAGGATCTACAAATATGTGAACCCAGCATTTTATAGCGTATGCTAACACTGTATGTTCAAATTCCCACTGGTATAATTCAATACCAAGCTGGTTTGTTGCCCTGCAGAAAGCTTCCAAGTAAACTCGACTTGGCCTTCCCTACTCCAGAAAGCTGGAACAGGTGTCGTCGAGCTCTGGGAGGAAAAGATGTGGATCAGAGAAGACTGAGCAACCAGTTCTCAGGAAGGCTCCAAATGGATCATGGACGTTCTGGCCAGATCCCAGTTCTCCCTAAATAAATGACATCATTTTTAGGTTAATTTGGACTCCTTTCCTGAGGCCCCAGAACCCATCTGACTACCTTCTAAATAACCTTCCAGAGCGCAAGTCCTTCCAGAACATCTTTAGTCTGCAGTAGGTCTCCTTGCCTGTCCCTTACCCCGCATTAATCAGCACTGGAAAAGAGAGGAGTCATTGTTCTTAACAAATATTCGCCCCATGGAACTTTCCCCAGTCATTTTATTCTTGTCTTCTATTTTTAGCAATGACATCAGTCGGGTTAAATTTTGGTTTCTAATGAATCAATTCTATTCACATCGCTCTCTATTAAGTATGCCAAGCAGGTTTTATATGACAAATCTACTACTTTTAATGAGATTAATAAGCTTATCCTGAGATCTTCAAAGATTTATAGATAGTCAGCAGAGTGGGAAAGGCCTGTCTCATTTATTAGCCGTATATTTAAAGAAGGGATTTCAGAGAAGTCATTACAGTAACATATGTCTTCCCTCTTCGAGATCATTTTAATTGTTTGTGTGCAAGTGCATATTACAAAAGAGATCTGTCCAGCCCCGAGCTCTTGAAAACCAGGAAGTATTACACAGACTGGTAACTGCAGCTCCCCAGAGCCCTGTCTTATTAGATCTGAGCCATGTGTTAGGATAAATAAGTAATCACCTGAAGTGCGTATCTTGCTTCTGGCAAAGATAGACTAATTCAGATGTATGGCTTCGTAACGCCTACAGGAAAGAACGGAGGAGAAGTAAAAAGATTCCACATCTTGGCATGAAAATGGGAAAGGCCCCATTAACAACCAAGATTACAAATGAGAACAGGATATGGGGGCGACCTGACTCAGAGTTGGAGAGAAAAAACAAAAATCTGGAGATTTAAATACCGGTAGCTGGGTCTCAAGCCAAGCAAAGAGGAGGCAATGAGGGTAGATGCCAGGAGCACGGAGGAGCCAAGGGTCAGGAGCCCGGCCTCATACCGAAGTCCCTGCTTGTTTTTGAGCCTCAGCCCTAGCGAACAAAATACTGCTTCTGGAATTCATCTACTTAGCGCTCGAGCTTTCTGGGAGATAAAGTTGTGCATTGCAGGTGTATTTGGAGGCAAAAAAATAAAAACCAAAAAGCAAAACTCCAAAACCCAATTATGTTGAACCTTGAATTTAGAGTGGCTAACGCTATTTGCCCAACTGAAAATATGTAGTCTTTATGGAAAAGGCCAACAACCCATGGAGATGAAGGGTGGCAAGTATCCTATATAGTCCCCCCCCCCCCCCGATAATAATGGGGGGGACTATGTTACCCACTTGGATTTTGCCAATAGTGAATATAAGAAATTTCCCTGTCTAGGAAAAATGTCTTTAAAAAAAAACCAAAAACCGAAAAACAAACCGTGCTATTGGGGACATTATCCAATGTCTTTAAACAAGGAAATCCTTGACAAATTCCCTTCAGAACCGCATACTGGGAAAAGGCCTGCTCCTCATGACGAACTAAACTACCTCCTACCGTCCCACAAAGAATTCTGCAGCTGTTTTCTGCTTTTTCTGGGTTGGCTGACAGCTCAAAAGTAGGTTTGATCTTTGTTACCATTCTTCTCAATTGGACTTTATCGCGATAATTACTTCTCACCTTTATCTTTGGATTCATTTTGGTTTTAAAACCTTTTCCACAATGTCAAATTCTTTTTCCTGAAGTGGGTGGCATATCCAAAAGGTGTCATTCATTCAGAGATTCAAGATGTGCCTCCCGAGACATGCGTTTCCAAGAGGCACTGCATTCCCTTGGCAGAATGTTTGCTTCTTCCCTCCCCATTGTTTATTTCCTTGAAGGGAGAAAAGAGAGAGCAAAGACAGCAAATCAAGGGCGGAGGGTGTGCCTGGAAAATTCCCAGGAATAAACCACTGACAAAATATTGCCTCCAAAACAGATAGGTCCTATGAAGAATAATGATTTCCACATCTGAGGGCTCTTTTCTCTTGTCTAAATCGAGTTGGAAGCTCGCCTAGTCAGTTCTTTCCTCAATGCTTAGGTGACAATCGACAAGTGTGCCCCACACAGGTGCTGTCTTCACGTCTGCCACAGGGAAATGGAGGCATATTTACCTGTAATCCGAAAGGAGTGAAATTAACATGCAGAAGAGGACCTGTGAGATTTCCCTGTCCTGGTTGCTAACCACATCCCCAGATTTCTAGGACATCCATTAAGATCTTTGCATTTGTTTTACAATTGTCCATAGTTATTAACAAGGTTTTAAGAAATTAATTAGCTCTCAAGGTGGAAGATTACCCTTTAGGTAGAAATCCGAGGGTCTTGGGGCTTTCTCCCTTCAAATGAGTAATTAGTAACATTTTGTGTGTCTAGTTTGTGGAGGAAAGATCCGGAGCTTCTAATTTTCTCCATGTGCTTTAAAGGCACAGTGACAAATTTTTTTTTTTTTAAGATTTTATTTATTCATTTGTCAGAGAGAGAGAGAGAGAGAGGGAGCACAGGCAGACAGAGTGGCAGGCAGAGGCAGAGGGAGAAACAGGCTCCCTGCCGAGCAAGGAGCCTGATGCGGGACTCGATCTCAGGACGCCGGGATCATGACCTGAGCCGAAGGCAGCCGCTTAACCAACTGAGCCACCCAGACGTCCCACACAGTGACAAATATTGACCGTGGTAGGGAGTAGGGGCCAGTAAGCGCGTTGAATACAGGAGTTTTACAGATGGAAACTGAATGGAGCTTAGGACACCAGGGAGACTACTGGTCTGAGAGTAGGGACACCTCTGTTTTATTCTGGCACCTCTGTTCTCTATCACAGTCAAGGGAAGAGGCAGCATGCTGCCTGCCCCGTCTCCCCCAGCCCATCCTTCCCTGTTCCCTTCCTGGCGAAGGCCATTCCCACCAACTCCATCCCCGAGCCCCCCTTGGGCTTGACCTGGGGATGACAGGTTGGAAAGGGAGGGTGACTAGCTAGTTCTCCCACCTCAGCCCCTGCGTCTGCCTCATCTTTTCCTTTTTGCTCTTAACCCCGCCCATGCCTCTCTAAGTGGCCCTATTACACTTGAACCATCTGGGGTGGATTCCAATTCACCCAGGACTCTGACCAATACAAAAGGCAACCCCTTTAGCACACTGGAAACAGATCTGGAGCAGTGGGGTTGAGTTCTGGACCTCTGCTGGGCTCACAGTTGAGTCCAGATTCTTTCCAAGAGACTGTTGGGTGAGGAGGGGAGCAGGGAAGGTTAAGTGGTGCCCAAATGCCTGGGGGCATGTGGCCTGCCTCTGTGTCTCAGGAGAAGTGTGAGATATGGACACCTCAAGTGGTCTTGAAGCCACTGCTCAGAGGCTTAGATGCAACATAACCCACCAAGATATTAATGCACTGGTGCACTTGGCAATAAAGGACCCTCTGCCTGCACCGCCCTCACACCCCCCTGCCCAGGAGCAGGACTGCGTGGTGGTCATCACCCCAGAGGTGCCCCACCAGACCGCCTCTGACTTTGTGCGGGACTCGGCCACCAGCTAATGACTCCAACCCCCATCTTTTTGTTATGTGTTTTGTTATTTTTTGAAAATAGCCATTTGATCAGAGAGTGAAGCGATCCCATGATGAGGCAGCTGAGCCAGAAGTGGACATAATTGTAGGAGGAAACTGGGGGGAAACGGAGGAGAGGCCAGAGTTGGCAATGAATGACAGCCGCCGTCTTTCGGATTTAGACATTTTATATATATATTACATCCAAGTCTGACAGTCGTCTGTACCATTTCCCAGGGGGCAGGCAGGTGTGTCCAAGGCAAGGTGGGGCATGGGGGGGGTGTGTGGTCAGCGGTCAGGCAGGGAAGCGGGCAGCCCAAGGGCAGGGCCGGGGGCTGCGCTCACAGAAGCTGCAGGAGCTTTAGCGACTGTAGAAGGGCCCCCGGCTCGGCGGACGCCAGATACTGGCAGCACAGCCAGTCCTCCAGCTCCACGCCGCGCCTGCGGTCCACCGCCCTCTCGGCAAACTTCATCATCATGAGCGCGCGCTTCATGTCGATCCAGTTGTGCAGTGTGGCGCACAGCAGCTCCTCGGACGCGCCCGGGGGCTCTACCAGCTCCCGCCGCGGCCCCCACAGCAGGCACTGCAGCACCCGCTTGGCCTCGCCGATACGGATGCGCTTGATAGGGTCTGCCTCCAGCAGCAGGTGGGCGAGCTGCTGCAGGCCCGGCGAGTAGAGGGACAGGGCGGGCAGCGGGGGCAGGTCTTCCTGCCGGTAGTCCTGCTCCCGCAGCTGCGTGCGCACCTCGAAGGGGTTGGGCTGGTGCAGCAGCTCGTAAATGAGGATGCCAGTCTGGAACTCATCGAACTTGCGGTACTGGGAGGCAGACACGATCTCGGGTGCCAGCCGGGCCTGGCTCTTTTTCTGCTGCAGGTTGGCGCTGCCACCTGGCTTCTGCTTGGCCTTCAGGAAGTTGCTGATAATGAGCCGGGGCAGGTACTTCTCACGGGGCCCGTCCTGGCAGGCAGGGGCCGCTGAGAGGCTGGGAGTGCTACTGAGGGGGGGAGCTGCAGCCGGGCAAGGGGAGGGAGCAGCAGCAGAGGAAGGGGTTGCAGCGGGGGCGGGGGCAGGGGCACTGGAGGTGGCCGCAGAGACAGGGGGTGTGGGGGTGGCCGCAGTGGGGCCAGGGGAGGCCTGCGGGGAGCAATGCACCAGCAGCAGGTTCTCCAGGCACAGGTCCCGGTGGATGATGCCGTGCTCCTTCAGATGCTCCAGCCCGTTGCAGAGCTGCAGAAGCAGGAAGCACACGCGCCGCTCATAAGCCTCGGGTTCCGACTGATGGCTGGTGGCCGAGTCCCGCACAAAGTCAGAGGCGGTCTGGTGGGGCACCTCTGGGGTGATGACCACCACGCAGTCCTGCTCCTGGGCAGGGGGGTGTGAGGGCGGTGCAGGCAGAGGGTCCTTGAGTGCGTCCGGACTGGTGAGCATGCTGGAGGGCACCGAGGCGACAAAGTGGCCACAGTCTTGCTGGATGTTGAAATGCACAGGCACAGAAGGGCTGCAGTAGGAGGCTGTCTTGGGCTCAGGGGTTTTGCAGATCTGCAGGGAAAAAGCAAAGTCAGGTCAGGAGGGGCCTCCACCATCCGGTTCAACAAATGGTGTTGGGACATTTGGGGATCCATTTGCAAAAAGGTGAACTGAAACCCTTACTCTGTACATGCAATGGATCACGATGACTTAGGCGTATGAGCTCAAAATGCGCATTTTCAAAGAAAACACAGGGATCTTTGAGACTCTGGGCTGGGCAAAGAGTTGTCAGATACCACACCAAAAGCATGGTCCACAAAAGAAAAAAAGTAGATAATGATCAAAATTTTTGTGCTTCTAGAGATCCCATTAAGGAAAGGAAAAGATAAGTCACAGGCTGGAGAAAACACTTACAAAATATATAGCTGATAAATGATTTCCTTGGTAAAACTGAACAAAAAACTCTGACAACTCAACAATTAGTTGATAAGGTACCCAATCAAAAGGGAGCAAAAAGATATTAATAGGCATTTTACCAAAGACATATATAAATGGCCACAGGCATTTAGAAGATGCTCAGTATCAGTATTCATTAGGGAGATGCAAATCAAAACCAGTGAGCTTCTAGTTGACACCCGCTAGAACGTCTATAATAAGAATGACAGACAGTAACAAGTGTCTATGAGGATGTAGAGAAATGGGAGCCCTCATGCATTTCTGGTGGAATGGAAAATGGTGCCATCACTTTGGAACACAGTTTGGCAATCTCTTTAGAAGTTAAACATAGGGGCGCCTGGGTGGCTCAATCCGTTAAGCACCAGACTCTTAATTTTAGCTCAGGACGTGATCTCAGGGTCCTGGGATCTAGCCCCAAGTTGGGCTCTGTGCTCAGCAGGGAGTCTGCTTGCAATGCTTTCTCTCCCCTCTGCCCACTCTCCCCCTGCTTGCTCATCCTCTCTCTAAACTAAATAAATCTTTTGAAAAAAAAGTTAAACATGAAATTCACATACAACCCAGCAGGAGTGGGGTTCCTCAGTAGGAAGACATCTGTCCAGGTGTGTCCTGGACAAGTTCTCAGGAAGCCAGACAGGACCATACGAGGCTGTCAGCCTGACCTCCCTATCCCTCGCACCCGATGGCAGCTACCTGACAGCGAGTATGTCTGACCACTGCGGGGCTCCCTTCTTAGGGAAACTCAGAGACAGAAGCAGGCCCCCCGAGGATGTGGCCCAGGTCCCTCAGGCTGCCCCGGTTTCTCTAGCCAGGTAAACATGCCAGGCCTGAGAGCTGCCACGGCCTGCGGGGCCAGCCGATTTTATCGGCATTGCTATACGGAAGCCGCACACCATAGCCTCCGAGGCTGAGGCCCAGAGCCCGAAGAAAACAGAAAGCTCTCCAGGGTTAGGGATGCCAACATGCCCAGGCACCCTTGAAACTGAAGGTAGGAATAAACAAGCAGGTGATCTCGAGCTCCGCTGGGGAACCCCACGAGCACCTCTCCCCTGCCTCTCAAACATCGTCCAATACTAATGACAGCGCCAGCCACCAGAGCATCTTGAGCGACGCTCATTCTCCTCCGGCTGCCACAACCGGAGGGTCTCAAGCCAGACATCACGGCCCTCGGCCAGGCCTCAATTTCCCTGTAATGACATGAGAGGGGCAGAAGATGGTCTGCGGTCCCCTCTCTCCAAAAGATACGGTGCAGCCTCGGCCACGCTTTATGGCAAGGTGAGGATCGGTGTGCAGGCTTGCAGAGAGAGGCCCCCCGCCTCTACCTTAACTTATCGTCCTGCAGATGACCCAGGATAACCCCTTGGGCTGCTGTGTTGCCACACACGAGGGATCACAGGAGTGTCTGTGAAGCGCCACCTGCTAAAGGGGGACATCTTCAGGAGTTCTGCTGCAAGCATCTTCTCCCAGAGACTCACTTGGATTGCAGCTGTACAAACCTTCTCAGCGTAGCAGTCCAGCCTCTGAGGAAACTTTTAAGAACAGTGATGGGGAGAGGGGAAGAAGGGAGGGGACACCCTCATGTAGTCATCTCTCTCTTACAGAAGTGAAACGGAAATCAAATGGCAGCACGTTTTTCTCCCAGACACTGCTTCCTGTTACACTAACAGAGATGATTCTGGAATACATATCTGAGGGGCACTGTTGCAGACTCTTTATTCTAGCCCCCCCAACTGTATTTGGTTTTTTAAATGGAAGTCGTCTGAAACATTATTAAGGGAAGGGAGGGGGCACCTGGGTGGCTCAGTTGGTGGAACATCTGCCGTCGGCTCAGGTCATGATGCCGGGGTCCCGGGATCAAGCCCCTTGTCCCTCTCCCCCTGCCCCTCCTCACTGCTTGTTTTCTCTCTCTCTCTCTCTCTCTCTCTCTTCCTCTCAAATAAATAAATTTTTAAAACTCTTCCCCCCCCCCCAAAAAAAAAGAAAAGAAAGGGAATTTACAGTCCTCGAAAAGCGGTCTCGCATCTCAGTCCCAACTACGGCGCACGGACCTGTCGAGGTCACTCTCCTGTGAGAGCTTCTCGGCCACAGCAGCCTAATGCTCGCACGTGTGAGGCCCTGCGCCCGCCACGCATTTTTCACACAGTGTCTCATTACATCTCAGACAACCCAAAGAGGAAAGAGGAGGCAGACGCTGCTTCGGAAGAGGAAACAGAGGCTCCGAGGGGTTAAATTATTTGCCCAGGACTGTACACGCGAGATGTGTTCTGGCGGCGGGAGTGAAAAAGACCTGGGCTCACCTCCGAGCTCTGCAAACACTACCAGTGATTTAAACAGCCACAAACACCACACGAGTGAACACCGACCCAGTGCTCTGAAGCAACACAGAAGGCAAAGTTCTGACAAGCGTCTGGTCACAGGATTTTTGCCAGCTTGCCAGTGCGGAACCTCATTTTGTGGGTGTTTCTGTTTAAAGACTGTTTAGCAGCTGGTAGTGCTGATTCGCTAACCAAGAACTCAGGGCAGACAGATAAGCCCAAACGAAGCTTATCTAACACTCTCCCAGAGCCACACCACAGCCCTCTGGCACCCGGGAACCCCAGACAGGACTGCAGCGCCTAGCTTGATCATTTTCAACAGTGAAATCATCAACACAAAAGATAAATGTGGGAGGAACGAGGCCATCGAGAGACCAGAGCAAAGACCCTAGTTAACAGGTGAGCACTGGGATAGGAAGCCAGGGCCTTGCCTTGTCACACCCGGGCCAGGAATTCATCCATCAGGTGACTCAAATCTCCCCCTACTCTGTGCGTGCAGCGACCACAGAAAAGGGTTTGGGGTTACAAATAAATTATAGAGAGTGGATTCAAAAATACAGAATCCACAAGTAATGACGACCAACCTGATGTGTCTCAGTCCGGTTTCTCCTCTGCAGTCAGGGCCATGATAGGTCCCTTCTCCCCGGGGCCACCGTGAGCGGTCCATGACACAAGGCAGGTGTGGCTCCTAGCACAGTGCCTGGCCCACGGTGAGCACTCACTGGAAAAGGTCGCCATGGTGATTGCTCTGCAGGTCTGGCTGGAGCCATGCAGTGAGGCAACCCAGAGCTGGCTGGGGGGTTACTGTACAAGCCTGGAGGGTGCAGCTGGCCAGGGCCTGGGAGCTGTTTCCAAGGAGCCCTTTTCTCAAGGCTATCAAAGGCTGGGGCCCAGCAAACCCACGGACAGCTTGCACAGACATGTAAATGAAGGAGCAGAGTAAATGGCAACGGGGCTGGATGCATTTCAAAATCAGCGAGCTAGTCCTCTGCTAGGACCCTCGGCTTCCTCGCTGCCCCCGCATCGGCGAGTCAGCACAGTGCAAAAGTGGGGGGGCCTGGGCGGGCGCCCCCTGAGATGGTTTTCACAGCACTGCACGGTGGTGGTGTGTAGAGGAAGGGGTGCGGGGGTGTGTAGAGGAAGAGAGAGGCTTCCTCTCCACCCTCCACCTCATCTTCAGGGAGTTTGTGCTTGGGTTTTGGTGCAAGACCACACAAACCTTTGGTTCAGTTCCAATTTCAAACGTTCTGCTGAGCCAAGTCTTGCTTTTAACTTCGGAGCCACAGCCTCATTCACGGTTGAAAATCTGGGCGAAGTCACGTTTGTTAAATAAAGAAGGCCCAGCTGGCTTAACACAGGTCCCTAATTACCGAACCGGAGTTGGAGCTGACTGAGGAATAAAGGAGCTCCAGAAACTCGCACACAGCTGATGATTTTTTTTTTTCCTTTTTTCCCTACCGCATATTCCCGGAGCAAGGCTCTGAGAGCTGACTTTAATCTCCTGGCTGCTGCAGGGCGCTGAGCCCATAAACAGGCGTCTGGTGGGAGCAGGTGCTAGCCTGCTTTTGCTCTTGGGGACTCAGCACCAGGTTCCTGCTTCCCAGCCACAGAAGAAGGGAGCTACGGACAGGGAGGCAGTGGCACGGGAGGGGGCCCGCTCTGGCCCACGGCGTCCAGATGACTGAGTTCCGTCTAGACTGCGGCATTAATGAAGTGGAACAGCTGCACGTCGGAAAGGATGTCCCAAAAGCCCCCACCCCACAACTACCCGGCCGGGTGCTCTTGCAAATTGATGCCGTTGTTCCCTAGACTCTGATTATTTGAAGTTGTTCTCCGAATTTCCTTCTCATACGTGACCGACATAGTCCTTGCTGAGTCTCTGGCAAAGTCAGATCGGACACCAGGGGACTGTCTTCCTTAGAGGGTGGGGGCCTATCTTCTGTCTCCTTATGGTTTACATTTCTAAGGAAATAAGGAGGAAGGCTTGTTTTTCACCTCCTCTGGGAAAGCTGGATGTTCTGCACTGTCCTTCAGAGAATGGGGCTAATTGCATTACTATACGAGGGCCTAGATATCTCAGCGCACACGACAAGCTCTCAGAAATATAAAAACTGGGGCGCCTGGGTGGCTCAGTGGGTTAAGCCTCTGCCTTCAGCTCAGGTCATGATCTCAGGGGTCCTGGGATCGAGTCCCACATTGGGCTCTCTGCTTGGCAGGGAGCCTGCTTCCCCTTCTCTCTCTCTGCCTGCCTCTCTGACTGCTTGTGATCTCTGTCAAATAAATAAAAAAAATCTTAAAAAAGAAAAAAAGAAAGAAATATAAAAACCATGAGGCACCTGGGTGGCTCAGTCAGTGAAGCATCTGCCTTCGGCTCGGGTTGAACCCAGGATCCTGGGATCGAGTCCCGCATGGGGCTTTCTGCTCAGCAGGGAGCCTGCTTCTCCCTCTCCCTTTCCTTGCTGCTCCCCCTGCTTGTGCTGGCTTTCTCCTTCTCAAAGAAATAAATAAAATCTTAAAAAAAAAAAAGAAAAGAAAAGAAAATGAACTTGTAAAAAAAAAGAAACAGAAAAACCAGACCCATTTGCCCCGAGGTTCTGATCTGGTGGCGGAGGTTGTGCCGGGCAGCCCCTGGGTCGTTGCAGCAGGCTCGTGGCACGTTCCAGCCCGCGGCAAGAGGGAGTAAGCCTCTTCCACCGGGTTCTTCCCTCCTCAAAATGGAGAGGCACTGGAGGAGCCCAGCTCCAGCCTCAGGAGCCTGGTGACAATTGGCTGCTGCCCTTCGACCCCAAGGGGATGGCTCACAGATCACCTCCTCAGGTTGCCTGGGGCTAGTAAGAGCGAAGAGCCCCCTCCAAGCACCTCCCAGCCTTAGCCTTCTGGGAACCCGCATGTACAGCCCTGTCACTGGCTGGGTTCTGGGCCCACATGATAATCAGGCTTCTCCTGTTCGGCTCACTGGTGCATCCACTCACTATCCTGACAGGAAGGGAAACACTGGGACTGTTTCTTTTTTGCTTTTAACTGGCGTTTGGGAGATGGCAGGGCAGGATCTCTTATCAAGAATGTAGTTGCTGGGTTTAGATAGACCATGAGATTCAAGAAATGCACAGACTCTCCCACAGGAAGCTGGCGTTTGCCTCCATCTAGTGCCTGCCATCTTGGCCACACCAGCCTCGTCTCTGGGGGCTTTGATTTCTGTACCATCAGCTGGATCCTCCTTGTAGCCATACAGCCCTTTCTACCCCCTTTGTTCCTAGGGAGGCAGCAAATAGCTATATATAGCCCCCTGAACATACCAATCAGGGGTTACCCATCTATCTTTTAGGGTGGTGTCTCCAAGTTCTTCAGAGAAAAAGCTCAAAGTAAAAGTCACTGCCATTTTCCTTGGCCAATTATTTAAAAAAAAAAAAAATCCACTGATAAGCAGGAAGCTAAGCTTCTTCTCCGGACCATGTCAGATTAGTTCACTATTTGGATTTCTTTCTAACTGGAAATAAAAGAACATCTGGGGACATGTGCTAGCAGAAAAGAGCTCAGGGTTTCGCTCCTCACTCCCCACAAAAGCCTGTGTTTACGGAAGAGCTATAGAACCATCAGGTATTTAAGGGACGCCAAAGAAGATGAGAGAAGGGGCTGCATGGAAGAACCAGAGTGTTTGTTGACCAGAGTGGCCAGATGGGTGCAGACAGCTTGGCCAACTTGCTGAGAGCACCTCCTGAGGGAGCAGTGGTGGGTGGTAGCAACAGCCGTGATCCGGTGGCAAAGATTCAAGAGCTGTGTAACCTTGGGCTAGTCTCTTAACTTCTCAGAACTTCCTTTTTCTTAACTGACAGGATGGTAGCAGAGGTGTTTCAGGCAAAACAAAGTACCATTCGCAGCCATCCAGCTGCTGGCTAGTTATGGGCAGATTACTTAATCATTTTGTGCCTCCCATCCCCCCTCTGTAAAACCTATTTGCATGGTGACACTGTGCGGTCACGGAGTGAATACACCCGAGAGGCTTGTTGTTGGGCGATTGCTTAATCGATACAATTACTCTTATTGCTCAAGATGATGCTTAGGCCTGGCTCTCTCCAGCTCTAACACATGCAGAACACTATCTTCAGTGGCTGTCTCCCTTCCTAGATTACAAGCTCCATAGGAACCTTATATTCACCTCTGTCTACTCAGATCTTTATGAAACACCTGGCACACGACTGGGACTCCGTAAAAATCTGATGAATGAGTGAATGCAATGAACTCTCTGCTGCCTTAAAAAGACAACCTGTCTCCCTAATCCAACTAGACCACACACGGGCTCACTCTCAAACGCAGAGGAGGAAGGTCACGTTCACACTACAAATCTTCCCACACAGTGTCCCAGGCCGGGCTGAGTGAGAAATCAGCGAGCACTAAGTGTTAGCAAGAACTCTGGCTCTGAGCCTGCTCCTGCAACCTGGTCTGTGAGAGGACTCGCTCGAGCTGCAGCCCTGTCGCAGCCAGGCCAGATGGCTGCAGTGCAGAATGGAAGGAGAGGGGTGGGTTGGTACCTACTTTCACAGCATAGGTGCTGCCAGGGTCCTCAGAGCAGGTGGCACAGTAGTAGATGGCATCCCCTGAGTCACAACAGGGCTTGTTACAAGTCAGTTTGAAGAGTGACCAGTTATTCTCGTTGAAGTGCAGCTCCTTTTTCTGGCCACCCATGAAGAGGTCCTCACACTTGGCCGCGAGGCGGACCAGGGACTGGGCGTAGAGCCCCCCGAGCTTGGCATAGGTGCCCTCCTTGCTGCTGATGCTGCTCAGCAGGCTGTGGAACTGGAGCTGGGTGCTGCTGGCAGACGCCTGGCTGGACACGCTCAGCTGGGAGGATGAGGCCCAGGGCTCCCCTCTGCACCGGAGGCTGGGGCTCCCGCAGCTGCTCTTGCTACCCGCCAGCCCTGGCGCTGGCACCCAGTGGCCGTTGCTTCTGAATGTTTTCTCCAGGGGCTCAGAAGAGGAGAAGATTGGATGATGGCGGCTCCCAGGGCTTGAGGAGTAGCTGAAGTGGGGATCTTCGTGGGCGCAGACATTGGTTTCTGAGTGGCTGAGGTTCAGCTTGGGACTTGCCGTTCTTGGCTTGGGGGACCCTTGGGTCCAGAAGAAGCCATCAGGGGAAGAGGCTGCCCGGCTCACTAACTTCTTCTGGGGGAGAGGCGGGGGCTGGAGGGGGCCGCTGGGGGACACATCCTCAGTGGAGCCTGAAGGGAAGGGAACAGGAGCAAAGAGCTTCTTCCCACTGCTGGTGGGTGAGTGGGCTGGCTCAGACGAAGGGCCTGAAACAGAGAAACAGCAACAATCAGGCTAGAGGCCAATGACACTCAGTTAGGGGGCCCTGCAGTCAAAGCAATTTATTTTATTTGTATCTATTTCTTAGAGACAACAGATGCACAATGAACAAAATTCACAATGCAAGAAAGGTATACAGTGCCAGTGAAGTCTTCCTCCTCAACCATCCCTTAGCACCCAGGCTCCCTCATCAGAGGCAACTACTGCTGGCAATTTCCAGGGATCCTTCCGGAGATCTGCCAAATGACCCAAACAAATGCATAGCACACATTTACTCAAAGAAGGTATTTCACACCAGATGTACAGATCTATCCTAATTCTTTTTAACAGTGATCCCATAATATATCATCCTATGCAAGTATCATAATTTAGCTAACTGATCCCCTCATGATGGACACTTAGGTTGTTTCCAATGTTTTGCAAGCAATGCCAATAATGACAACAGTAAACCTTAATGTTTGCTTTGAATGGATTTTTTTTAAAAAGTCAGGTTAATAGAGGGTAAATTTACCGACAGCAAAATTCTCCCTTTTTGGTGTGTACTTCTACGAGTTTTGACAAACACCCTGGTGCCTTGGGGGGCAGAGTGGACCCAGAAATATCTTAGAAGGTGGAGGTATGTGGCTTTTTAAATGAAGACAGATCTCAAGGGAAAGCAAGTCTTTCCTAGACCCCCCAGTTCCCAGAATGGGGCACACAGGATGCCAACCCTGATGGGGGCTGGGTGGGGGACTCCATCATGGCCTCAGCCCCCTCTCCAATCCCCAGAGCATGGGGATGTTCAGAAGCATCACAGACGGGGAGCTGGAGGGCCAGTCTAGACAGGAGGAAAACTGGACTTCACTCTTCATATTAGCATAGACAATGGAGTTTTCCCAATGAAACAAGAGTTCAGGTAAAAATAGGCAGGAAGAAAGGCAGCACCACTGGGCACGGAAAGGGGCAAACTGAAATAGTCCTCATTTCCTTCACTCTCAGAACCGACTGGAAGATGTCCCCACTCTTCCGATAGCAGCTCTGAGGGCAGTAACAGAAGCACTCACTGTATTCACAGGTCGTAAAATGCCTCCCAGTATCCGGAAGGTTAAAATGTGGGACCAAAACGGGTCTTCCATTCAAGGACACAGCACGGGGACATGCGCCCCTGCTGGAGTTCCCCAAGCCATGTCATCCTAAGGGCAGGGCACGTGGTGTCCCTCTGCACCTCTCCCCACCTCAGCAGCATGACCAAATCACAAGAGCTACAACAAACACGCGGGCCCTGGGTGTGCAGGGAAAGCTCCCCAAGGAAGCAAACTAGGAGCTCTGCGTCGACGCACACAATCTTTCCAGGGCTGCTCCCACAGTGTCAACAACTTTCTCTGCCCACGCTGAGTCCCCCTCTGCTTTCTCCAACCAAAGTAGGGACAGAAGGGGCCCCCGAGGGACAAACACGGGCGCCAGGCCCTTCCGATCAACACAGGGCCTCCTTACTCCGGACACTCCATAGGGAGGAGGGTCCCTCTGGGGAGCAAGGGCCACACGCACATCCTCAGGGCTCCCCTGGCCCTGGGCAGCGCTGGCACTGACATCGATGCCGCAGCTTCGCCAATGACTGCATAGTCAGGGAGCCAGCAGTGGGGGCCTCCTGTCCGGGACAACCCCAGATGCAAAGCTCACTGCAGAGTAAGGTAGATCCAGGCAGCTTGATGAACACATGAGCCGGGAATCAACAGGCTCGTGCGGAGAGAAGCCCACACAGCACAGCAAGGCCATCGGGCTCCACTTCAGCACCTTCCCTGGCTCTGCTGTCTCTCCTCCCAGACCCCAGGGAAAGCATAGTGCTTCTCACGCTCCCGCGTCTGCACTAGGCAAGCACTCTTGCTGCCCAGTAGCTTATCAAGATCACAGTCAGTTTTCCTTCCCATCTCACCCTGCGTTGCTAATGACAGGTGGGCCCCGCCCCCCCGGGGCCAGCAAGGCTGCGTGACTGATTTATACCCTTGCAGGAGGCCAGGTTGGTGATAAACCAAGCAGCAGTGGCACACAGTCAGGCCAGTCAATTCTACACACCCATGTACCTCCCCCCACAGTCAGAAGCGGGGCAAGCGAGAGCCAGGCAGCCAGAGGACCTGAGACCCTGAGCGCAGTTGATCTCAGCAGGTTCTGAATCCCTGGGTTCTGTGGGTCCCCTACCCCACACTCTCCAGGAAGGAACATTTCTCCTCTCAAGGGTGCAGCCAGCAGTGGGGGCAGCAGAAGGCCAGGGCAGTCCACTCACTTCCTCCCTCTAGCAGAGGCTGAGAGAGTCGGGGGGAGGATCCCTTGCTAGCTCCTGGGCTGAAAAAT
The DNA here is from genome assembly GCA_004024625.1 of Mellivora capensis. Lineage (NCBI taxonomy): Eukaryota > Metazoa > Chordata > Mammalia > Carnivora > Mustelidae > Mellivora > Mellivora capensis. Next base: position 70,703 of record PISX010005157.1, on the reverse strand, counting down.
GGAAGAGCAAGAGCCCTTACATATGTGGCTCTCAAAGGACACTAAGCCTTAGCCATCGGGTTTCCAGGTGATGAGCAGGAGGGCAGCCAGGAGGAAACAGGTCCACCTTCTGGACTTTCTGGACAGCAGAATGGGTCTAAGTGTCAGATTCTCCGTTTGTGATCAACAGATGTGGGGGTAGGGGATGTGGGGAGGCAGGGAGCTGGGATCAGAGTCTCTGGTCAATGCTTTAATCAGCGTCTCCAGGGACAGGGACAGCCTGCCTTTGGAGAGGGCTCCTTCTGGTCCCCAGTCCTGCTGGCCGGGATATGTCTGACAAATCAATTTCTGGGCTCGCTGCCGCTTTAAGCCCTGTGCTATTTCCCCATCCTTGCCTCCCTGTATAGCTCTCCTTGATGTCCCCTTCACCGCCTTTTCTGCCTCGACTGTGGTCTGAGGGCGGACAGCAGGACCAGCCCTGGACTCGCCATTGCCCTCACCCGACTGAGTTCCCTCATTTAAAAACTGACCAAATGGCATCACGGTGGAGGTCCCCTCCAGCAGGGTATAGTCTATAATTTTGGCCACTTGCTCCATTTTCAACCCCTCCCAACAAGCATTTTGTCTCAAAGCTGCCCTGGAAATTTTGTCTCTAGCTGCCTGCTAGACAGAGGGCTCTCTCCCTTCCATGGTTTCTCTATCTCTAGCTCCCCCAGCTGCCCCTGGGGTCAACTTTTCAATCTGTAGGGATAGCAGGAATCTTAAAAAAAATAAAATAAAATAAAATCTGTAACACTTCTTATTCCCTAGATTACCAAAGAGAATCAAGAGGTTCTGCTTCCACACCAAAAAATAACTTGGGTGTTCAGGCAGTGAGAAGGCAGTGATTTTCTCCCTTACCCACTGGGTGTTCCCTTGCTTTCCTATGTGGCTTTGATCAGATCTATAGGTAAATCTGGAAGGAGGACCGGGTATTAGGTGGAGAATGGTTCATTTTTCTTTGGTTCTTAGATGCTATGTGTTTGTTACCCAACAAAGTGCGTACTAGGCTTTGATCAGATCTATAGATAAATCTGGAAGGAGGACTGGGTATTAGGGGGAGAACGGTTCATTTTTCTTTGTTTCTTAGATGCTATATGTGTGTCACTCAACAAAGTGTGTACTAGCGGATGGCACTGACTGCGAGTGACCCCTGACCACACACGTCCCCAGCAGAGCAGGGCTGCCGTCACCCAAACCTCATCCAGGGAAGTGAGGCTTACCCAAAATGTGCACCTCACCCATATAATTGGGGATTTTGTACACACATATGGGGATTTTGAGGTTAAAAAAAAATTGCCTAATTCTGTAACAGGCACAACCACCTTTCAACAAGAGGCATCCTTCTTAAGGTCTTTTCTTTTTTCTTTACTTTTCTTTCTCTTTCTTTTCTTTCCTTTTCTTTCTTTCTCTCTTTCCTCTTTCTTTCTTTTCTTTTCCTCCCCCCACCTCTTTCTTTCTTCCTCCCTTCCTTCCTTTCTTTCTTCTTCCTTCCCTTTCTTCCGGTTTCTTGAAGTTTTCCTCCAGATTTGGAACCACAACTAGTGAGAAGCCCATCCTTCACTCTGAGAGCCCCAGGACCCCAGGTCCACATAATAGCTCAGCTGGTAGTATTCCCGGGGCTACTCCGAAAGAGATGTCAACGTGCGGCCCTTCTCGACGAAACTGCAATTCCTCCACCATGAAACAAGCAGTATCTATTTGCTATGGGACCAGAAAGCACCCCTAAAGACCCACTCTGATTCCACCAGTTTCTTCAGTCTCTCACGGGGGACCCTCCTCATGAACATGGCTGTAGGCAACGTAGCAGCTACGTTCTTACTGCAGCTGACCCTTGAGCAACATGGGGTCGGAATGAATGGGTCCACTTATATGTGGTTTTTTTTTTAAATAAATGCAGTACTGTACTGTGTATTTATTTTCTCTTCCTTATGATTTTCCTTTCTCTAGCTTCCTGTACTGTAAGAATGCAGTATATAATACCTACAACATACAACATACGTGTGAGTTGACTCTTCCTGTTATCAAGCTTCCGGTCAACAGTAGGCTATTAGTAGTTAACATTTCTGGGGAAAAAAAAAACACTTCTGGGGAGGCAGAAGTTATATGTGGATTTTTGACTATGCAGGGGTTGGTGTTATAACCCCTATGTTTTGCCAGGGTCCATGCACTGTATTTGCAACAGCTGCCACACTGCATTCAGGAGAGCCAGAAAAAAGAGGGGACAGATATGCCTTGACACCTAAAATAGCTACAGAAGTCACAGGCAAAACACTGGTTCAGGAAAATGTGACTAAAAACAAAAACAAAAACAAAAACAAACCCAAAAGTCCTGAAAAAACTTTGGCCAAAGCCCATATTCTCGGGACTCAGCTTCAACAGCAATGAGAAGAATTCAAATATATCCCAGTTTTACGCTGGTGCTAGATCACCCTGTTTCCAAATTCTGGCTTACAGCAAAGAGTGTAAAAAAAGGTGAGAATGGAAAATACTTTTCTGGGAATTTTGCCTTCATCATAGTTATATCACCGGTAGGTTTTGAAATGACTTTTCATACTAATTGGGCCAGAGAGCTCCAAAAGTTCTTCTTCCCATTTCCAACTCTGCGTATAAAGCCGGTAGCCAACTATAGAGTAGAACACGTCTCTATCTCCATGGGGTACACATTTCAGGGAAGAAAAAGTGTTTCTGGTGGAAAAGCTACGTATCACATACAGGCCACCGGGTGGGATCCTAAAAAGACCAAGGGAAGGAATGCGAGTTTGGTGCCATTGTATTTAGAAAGCAGAGAAGAAATCAGGATTTCAGTGGTTGGGATAAACGGCTTAAAGCCAAAGCAGAAAGGCAGGCCAGAAGTTCAAACGTAGTACTGGGATGTTTTCTTTTATTATAGAGTCCTCTCTTCTTGCTGGGTTTTAATAGGTACCTTCATTGTTCTCTTCAGCCAAAATGAGAGGCAGGCTTAAGGAGGAAGTGGTCAGTCCAGTTTTGAGCTGTGTGAATGAGCCTGTCTGTCTCCCTCGGTGCACAGCTCTGCCTTCTGACAGCAGCTGCCCAGGATAAATGTGGAGGCCGAGGGCAGAGTCAGGGCCAGGAGCACCCAAGCTCCAAATTCTTAGTTTTTGGGTCTGGCTATTCTCCAATTGCAGGTAAGGTAAAGCAAACGGAATTTTCTTTTGTTTGAAAAACTTGGGAGTGTTCCATGGATCATTTTTTTTTTTTTTAAATGGGGATATGGACAGTTCAGCTGGAAATGGCTGTAGAGATTTACCCGTTCATTCAATGTTTCCTGAGCACCTACTAAATGCAAGGCATAGGGCAAAAAGCAGATGGATCAAACTTCTCCTACGGCCTGTGGCCTCATTCAGAGAAAGCCATCTATGCGGGCCCCTGGCCCATGGCACACAGAAATGGCACTCTTTCTTTTTCAAAGATTTTTTTTTTTTTTTAATTTATTTGGCAGACAGAGATCACAAGTAGGCAGAGAGGCAGGCAGAGAGAGAGAGAGGAGGAAGCAGGCTCCCGGCTGAGCAGAGAGCCCGATGTGGGGCTCAATCCCAGGACCGTGGGATCATGTCCTGAGCCAAAGGCAGAGGCTTTAACCCACTGAGCCACCCAGGCGCCCCAGAAATGGCACTCTTGATAGGTTCTACCAAACCCTCTCTTCCCAGCCCTTGATACATGAAGTGGGTGGCAGAGGGAATGGTCTAGCCTCACATGTAGCTTTTCCTCCAGGGAAAAACTGTGCAAACTCTTCAGTCACACAATCAGAAAGGCTCAACTCTTAAATGTTTAAAAAAAAAAAGCAGTCAAGTAACCCTTCAAAAAGAACGCTTGCTTCCTCAAGAAGGTAAACGTGGCCTGAAAATGGAAGCATGTTATTAACATTTTACAACTGGCGGGGAGATGTGGCATTTGTGAGGAGTCTCTCCAGAACACTTAATCATCCCAAGAAACAATAATCAAGACGTGAATGCAATTTACATGCAAAAGAGGAGGTCTCAGTTTGGAAACTGGATCATGGCAATCATTCCATGCCTACCGCCCCAGTGCGGCCCTGGACTCCTGCGCTCCCTATCTCCTGTGAGAACACAGTATCAGTTAGGGGTCTTCTTCCAAATTAACAGTAAAATGAACAATTAGTTCAAAGCACTTTCCCATGCTGTTGACGGAAGTGTAAATTGACATTTTACAGGATAATCTGGGAACCTCTATTTAAAATGCATCTGTTTTGACATATCGATTCCACTTCTTCTAAGAATTTATCTTACAGATACGCTCACCAAATTATCTTAAGGTGTGTCACAGGATCTTACCAGAGACTGGTAAAGAAGATCACCTAACCATGCAGGGACGCCTGGGTGGCTCAGTTGGTTAAGCGGCTGCCTTCGGCTCAGGTCATGATCCCAGCGTCCTGGGATCGAGTCCCACATCGGGCTCCTTGCTCAGCAGGGAGCCTGCTTCTCCCTCTGCCTCTGCCTGCCACTCTGTCTGCCTGTGCTCGCTCTCTCTCTCTCCCTCTCTCTCTGACAAATAAAAAAAAAAAAAAAAAAAAAAAAAGATCACCTAACCGTGCATTGTTTAAGAGAGGGGCTTAACCACTTTGCACAATGACAAAACACCCAGCATTAACAAAAATGAGATTCTGATTCGAATGAGATTCAAATCAGAGGTTCTGATTTGAAAGACTTCAAGATATATTAAGTATAAGAGTGTGTCCCATTGAGGTTTATGACATTTTAAATACAGATAAAAGGGGAGACTGCATGGCTCAGTCAGTTAAATGTCTGCCTTTGGCTCAGCTCATGATCCCAGGGTCCTGGGATCGAGTCCCACATCGGGCTCTATACTCGGCAGGCAGCCTGCTTCCCCCTCTCTCTGCCTCTGCCTGCCACTCCCCCTGCTTGTGCTCTCTCTGTGAATAAATAAAATCTTTTTAAAAATTAAAAAAAATAAATATGGATAAAAATTTCTGAGACAATATAGAAAAATATCCTCAAAATTTCAAAGGTGGGAGCTCATTTAGAGGGTATCTGAGGACTCTGACTTCTCCTGTCATATCTCCCCCCATCAAGTGAATTGTTATTCAGAGACACGTACTGACTTTACTGAAGTGATAATATATATTTTAAAATTCAATTTAAAGGGAATAGCTTAAGCTAAGGTAAAGCTTCACTTTGGCGATACAGTAAGAGCTCAGGCCACAGACATTCTTAAAAATGACTATCTTTTCCTTTGGGATAGCTTCTTCCTCCTTCACTAATCAATCTCCCAGAACAGATCCCATGACTCAGTGTGTCTCCACAGCGGTGGGGGATGAGGCGGGCCTCACCGTGTTAGAGCAAAACACCAAATGGAATCTATTAGACCAAACCCGCCAATTCAGGAACAAGCACTCCGAGAGCCGTTTGACAGAACACACTATTTTCAGCCAGGGAGTTTTAGAGGCCTTTTCCAGGGCCGCCTTTTCTTCTTATGGAGTCTTTCTTTCTTTCTTATGGAGTCTCAGGTAACAGCCTGAGTAGAGGAGCAAATGCTCAGTGAAGGTCAGGCTGTCACTCCCGACTGATGTCTGATCTGTGTGGACCGACTGTCTCTTCTCTGACAGATCCGCCCACCCCTTCCCGCCCACTTCCTGGCTTGATTCTTCCCCATAGCATTCACTGACATCTGACACACTGGCTATTTTACTTTAGCCTTTTATCTTTCTCCTTGTCCATCTCTCCCCACTAGAATTGGAGAGAAGGAACTGCGCCTTTTTTTGTCACTGCTCTACGTTCAACATCTAAAATCGTACCCAGCACGAGGTCTGGATTCGACAAGTATCTATCAAGTCAATGACAGAACTAATGTATATATTTAAAAAAATCCTCTTGGGGGGAAGGGTGCCTGGGTGGCTCAGTGGGTTCGATGGCTGCCTTCAGCTCAGGTCATGATCCCGGGGTCCTGGGATAGAGCCCTGTGCTCAGCGGGGAGTGGGCTTGTCCCTTTCTCTCTGCCCCTCCACCCTGCTCGTGTGCGCTCTCTCTCTTAAATAAATAAATAAACCTAAAAAAAAAAAACCAAACAAAAAAACAAGGGGCGCCTGGGTGGCTCAGTGGGTTAAGCCTCTGCCTTCGGCTCGGGTCATGATCTCAGGGTCCTGGGATCGAGTCCCGCATCGGGCTCTCTGCTTGGCAGGGAGCCTGCTTCCTCCTCTCTCTCTGCCTGCTGCTCTGCCAACTTGTGATCTCTCTCTCTGTCAAATAATTAAATAAAGTCTTTAAAAAAATTGTGGGGAATATTTGAAGAGCTTAGAAAAATGTAACTTTGAGGGAAATGTTGTTTAAAAAAAAAATTAAGCATGTTTAAAAACAAACAAACAAGCAAACAAAAAAAAACCCTTGGCATAACTACTGAGGAAAAGAAGCTGACGACCATGAGGATATTTCATTAACCTGGCTATATTTCTGGTCTGCTGGCTATAAAAACACGAACACTGACCTTCATGTGAATTTACACCTAAATTCACTGCGTGGCCAGACCTCCTACCCGTTGCTGGTGCCAACAGGTTTGGGTTGACAGAGCACTTTCTCATCTCCCGGACTGCGGGAACCTGGCGTCGGGGATGTGCGTTAAACTGCGGCACCGAATTTTAACGTTACCCTAAATTGGAGGGGAAAATGACTTCATGGGACATTAGGTTCACCTATGGAAAAGGAACCGTTTACAGCATGAGAGTCTTCTGACGACCATTTGTGGTGATCATTTAGCTGACTTCTGTGCCTCCCAGCTATTCCCTACAGGTCACCTCTTGGCGGCATGCATGGATCTGTCCTGACACGTGCGGTCTGTCCCTCCAAGCCAAGCACCAGCCAAACAACTGCTTTCATGGATTTTTTTCCTTCCACTGAGTAGACTCACTGTTCAGCTGAATTGCCCGCATGGACAGATGGGATAACAGATGTGCTCTGAGGGGTGTGACATGGGGTACAACCCTGAAGAAATGAACACTCACATAAAGATGACACTTTATAAACCTCAAATTTAGACACACCGGTTTTTAAAATTCAACAAAGTAATATATTTGAATTATGTTTGTTTTTCTTATAAAATTCTTTAAAAAGATTTATTTATTTGAGAGAGAGGGAGAGCATGCGCTCATGCGTGCGAGAAGTGGGGGAGGGGCAGAGGGAAAGGGAAAGAGAGAACCTCAAGCAGACTCCACGCTGAGCACAGAGCCCAACGCGGGACTCCGTCTCATGACCCTGAGGTCAAGACCCGAGCTGAAACCAAGAGTTGGACACTTAACCGACTGTGCCACCCAGGTGCCCCCCTCCCCTTTTAAATAAAATTTAAAACTTTTTTTTTTTTGCCACAAAACCCAAATAGTAGAAAACTATCTTTAACTACTAACCCTGACAAGCTTCCAAGAAATTTGGAACAAATTTGGAACAAACTAAGCCTCTGCCTTCGGCTCAGGTCATGATCCCAGCACCCTGGGATCGAGCCCCACATTGGGCTCTCTGCTCATCAGGGAGCCTGCTTCCCCCCACCCCCTGCCTGCCTCTCTGCCTACTTGTGATCTCTGTCTGTCAGATAAATAAATAAAATCTTTAAAAACAAAAGGGGGCACCTGGGTGGCTCAGTGGATTAAAGAAATTTACACAAACTATTATGATACACTCTGGAGTGACTTTGTCCTCAACTCACTCAGGTCCATCTTTACTGCAGATACAAAAAGTCTGGAAAATGCATCTTTTTTCACTAGTGAATTCTTACTGACAAAACAAATAGTCTAATGATATCTTTTTTTTTTTTAATTTTTTTTTTTAATTTATTTATTTGTCAGAGAGAGAGAGAGCAAGAGAGCGAGCACAGGCAGACAGAGTGGCAGGCAGAGGCAGAGGGAGAAGCAGGCTCCCTGCCGAGCAAGGAGCCTGATGCGGGACTCGATCTCAGGACGCCGGGATCATGACCTGAGCCGAAGGCAGCTGCTTAACCAACTGAGCCACCCAGGCGTCCCAAATGATATCTTTTGATTTAATATTAGAGAAAAAGACACTACATTCTGGTCTCTAGGAACTTCAGCTTGAACTAACTCTATCTCCCTTCAGATCCACTCTCTCAGCTTCAGGGCTATATATAGTCACAAAAGGTGTGATGGATAAATGCTTCAATATTCTTTCTATGATGTAAAAGCGAGTAAGAATTCATGGAATTGAAAGATAATTGTTTAGGAATAGACCAGAAGCAAGCCACCTTGATTAACAATGAGAAGCAGACTGAAGGGTTCTTCACATTTCATGACCAGTGTGGTTCTCGATGGTCTCTAGACTGATGTTTAATAGCTATGACAAAGGGAGGGTGAGGAAAGGAAGCATGGTCTGAGGAATAGAGCCATAAGCAGGAGCCATAAGCAGGAGAAAGCATAAGCATTCATAAGCAGAATAAAATCATTCATTCTAAGGACCAAAGTCTAGTAACAAGGCATACACTTTTTGTTGATCTAGGAATCCCAATTTTGAAGTGCATTCCCATTGAATAACTGGCACATGATAAAGACAGAACCATGAAAAGGGGAAAATCTGCAGAGAAAGAAAGCCCTCTTTCGCTACATCCTACCCCAATCAAGACTAAGAGATTTCCCGTTTTAAAGTCTGAGCTATCAGAAGTTTCCCATAAGGACACACCACAGACTGATACAACATATGCTCTAGCCTTCACAGTACTCATCTTTCCAATAGAAATATGTTGGTGACTGTGACTTTACAATGGTAGTCTTGACTCCAAAATTGTCTACTGGGAAGAAATATTTCCACTGGAGTGAGAGAGGTCGTCATGTTAGCACATGTTGAAAACTAACATGCTAAAGCGAGTTTAAGAGAAAAGCAGAACACACACACACACACACACACACACACACACACACACACATAAAGAATGTTGAAACGGTGAGAGGTTTTAACACTGCCCATTATGACTACAGAAACACAAGAGTTCCTTCTCAGGAATGTGCCCAATCAGGACATACCCACATAGTACACCTTAGAGCTTTCTCCACGGAGTGGGATGGCTGGTAGTCTCATGAAGCCTTCATGCTTTAATTCAACAAACATACACATAAGCACCTGCCGTTTCCAAGTGAGTGTGTGCACGTGTGTGCCCTCATGTGCACAGGGGTGTGCCCTCATGCACATGAAGGAGTGAGCAAGATGGCGGAGAGGGAGAGAGAGAAACGTGGAGAGTAAAAGCTTGTGGTTGGTGGTATTAATCCCCCGAGAACACATACCGAGGACAGAAATGGAAGACAGACCTATACATAGATGGCTCATCATGTCCATAGATGGACGCCACATAGATGGCGTCCAGGAGCCAGTGGACGCACTGTGTGTCGGTGGAAAAGGCAGGGTGGCATGAGGTGCCTCGTCATGTATCCAACAGGGAATTAATGGCAACTGCCCCTCGGTGGAGTCTACCTCAGGGGCAAAGCAGGACCAAGACGGTAGGTCTAGCTCAGCCATTCCAAATCCTAGCAGTGAGCCCAAGGCCAGCCTTCCAGACTCGGGAGAATCTAAGCCTCCCCATCAAGGTCAAGTCTGTTACCTCCATCGCTGCAGGTCCTGGAGTCCGAGGCCAGGCTGTCCGTGGAGCCCTTGTTGAAGCTGACGTGGGCGCCCCTGCAGGGAGGACTGAGGCTCTCTGCAGAGCCCTGGCTCACTTTTTCCAAATCAGAGCTGCTCTTGTTCATTTTTAAAAGGTGCCTGGAAAATGCAAGAATAAACAAGAAAAGCGATTAATTTGGGTTCAGTTCAAAAGCCAGGCAATGGGTCATGAACCTACTATGCTCTGGAAACCTGAAGCACCAGCAAGTTTCGAAAAAAAATGATCCTGGGAAGAGAGAACGGGCACACTTTTGAAACCTTATGCACGTGAATGGTAGATTTGTCAAGTATGGTTAGGACAGGTGACTCTATGACATTTAGACAAATGCCAAAATCATGATTTGGGAGGAACCGCCTTCATATTCTAACCCTGTTGGCCAAAACATTTATGTCCCCTATTGTAGACTGTATAACATCTCTATGAAGAAAAACACGAATGTTACCATAGGAGTCAATTACAGAGATACACGGAGATTGGGTTGCTTCTGCAAGATCACAGGGCAAATGAATTGCAAATTAGGACTAAAAAGGTGGGATTTCTTTTTGTCTGGTACTCTCTTAACAGAGCTTCAAAGGGTCTAGGTTATTCCTTGGAATTAACGAAAGCTTTCTATCAATTTAACCAGACTTCTAGTACAATGCTCAGAAACACAGTAACATAATCCTTCTTCCTGAAGCATAGAATCTGCCCTTAGGCTTTCTATGAAATCTTTTGTTGCATCTCTAAGACACCATTACCAACATATCACGGACTGGAATACCAAGTTCAAGAGAAAAATAACTTGCCTTGGAGAAAACATGGCCCGTTATCAGGTAAAGCAGTTAGCTTATTGATTTCTCCTTCCCTTTTTCCAAGGACTACGTGAATATTCACTCTGACCTGACATTTTTGCCACCAAGTGAGGCAGACCACAATCAATCTAGCTCTCTCCCTGTTGGTGGTAACCCATATTTGTCTGAACTGATATTTCCTGATGACAGTCCTGTTCCCACTACAGCAGATCTATATCTCAATATCGGCTGTAGGAAATATACAATGCAGTATTGATCTGGCATCAGAGCTGCCTTATTTAATGCACATGACCTTACAGTCAAGAATGTATCGATTGTTCTTTGTGTTCAACATTGCCAGGCCCTCCATTGGTCTTTGCGGTCCCAGGGATGCGGTACTGATCACCAGAAAAGTTTAGAGAAAGTTTGTTAGCTCCCATGAAAACACTCTTCAGGGATACGTCCTTCTCACCCCGAATTCTTAGAACCACATTGAGAAATAGCTTACAGCTGTCAAGCGTAAGCGGTGATAGTGATGGCCAGGTCATGACCAACACTATGCCTTACATTTTAATGTCACTGTAGGGCTCTGGGAAATATCAGATCCTCAGGAAGTGCTCTGGCAGTAGATTATCTTTATTTTACCCTCTGGCAAAATAAAATCATGGAAAGTTTTGTAAAATATTTTTATTCTCATCTGATCTATCAATCATGGCTTTTGCAGATAAAGCCTAGATATGCAGCTGTGAGTAATGACAACTCCTGGGTCTAGGAGAGAAGCCAGCTCTGTGGCAATGTGACGACCCAGCCCCCTCCAAAGTGCCCTTTGGAGTCTCTTGCTCCTCAGGCCCAGAAAACTGCCAAGGGAGAAATTCCGGCACCAGAGCTGCTGAGCTGGCAAAGCTCCCCATTCCATAAACCTAGAAAAACACTGAATGAAATGTATACAAACAGATAAAACTAAAAAAGAAATATGTAAATGTGTGTGTGCGTGCTCACACACACACACACACACACACACCCCTTGGATAGATGTCCTTGAGAAATGTTATTCAAATCACTAGTAATGAACGTGCGGCCCAATTTAGTGAGTCATGGCAATTTACCAGTAGTTTAACAAAATATGCTGCTATGGGACCAGAAAACACGAAAATATTTTAGTAAGGATTTTTGAAACACTGTTTTGTGAAACTTTTGTTTCAGGTGTATGCCTACTGGGTCATGATAGTCAATAAATTTCTTATTGTGGGTCATTGTTAAAAAATGGCTAAAAATCACTGTTCTAGAATAGAGGTCAAAAGCATTTCCTTAAAAGGCCAGATGGGTGATATTTTAGGATTATGGATCATATGGTCTCTGTTACAACTACTCAATTCTGCTATGGCAACAGGAAAGTAGTCATCAACTCTATGTAAATGAGTGGACATGTTTTCCAATAAAACTTTATTTACAAACACAGATTACCACACAGTAGGATGGTAATTACTGGTCCCTGATCTAGACCAGCCTTGTCCAACAAAATTACAGTGCAAGTCATATATATATATAATCTTAAACTTTTTAGTAGCCAAATTATAGGTGAAATTATTTTAATGATATCTTTTATTTAAACAAAATATGTAAAAATACTGTCAACTTAATAGGCAATGAGTATAAAAATCATTAATGAGATATTTTACTTTTTTTTTTTCATTCTAAGTCTTCAAAGTCTGGTGTGTATTTTATACATACAGCACAATGAAATTTAGAGTAGCCGCATTTTAAGCTACTGACTATTGTACCAATCAGTGCAGATCTAAAGAAAATCTCATACATGGACAAGGTTCTTCATGGTGTTATTAACAGCAAAAACAATCATAAACAGTCCAGTGTCCATCAATAAAATAATGGATACATTGTGGTATAATCTTATAATGGAATATGACATATAACTAAAAAAATAAATGAACTTGACTTAATGTACTAATACTGAAATGATTCTTAAATGTTGAATGTTAAAAGTAGCTTGGGGAAAATCAAAACTGCAATGAGATAATGACCTCACACCAGTCTGAATAGCTAGTATGAAAAACTTAAGAAATAACAAATGTTGGTGAGCATATGGAGAAAAGGGAACCTCGTGCATTGTTGGTGGGAATGCCAACTGGTATAGCCTCTGTGGAAAACAGTGTGGAGGTTCCTCAAAAAATTAAAAATAGAAATACCGGGGTGCCTGGGTGGCTCAGTGGGTTAAAGCCTCTGCTTTCGGCTCAGGTCATGATCCCAGGGTCCTGGGATCGAGCCCCACATCGGGCTCTCTGCTCCGCGGAGAGCCTGCTTCCTCCTCTCTCCCCCTGTCTGTCTCTCTTGCCTACTTGTAATCTCTGTCTGTCAAATAAATAAATTTAAAAAAAAACCTAAAAAAATAGAAATACCATACGATGCAGTAATTTTATATCTGGGTATTTACCTGAAAAAAAGAAAAAAAAAGGAAAACCCACTAATTTGAAAAGATTGATGCACCTCTATGTTTACTGCAGTGTAATTTACAACGACCAAGATACGGAAGCAACCAAAGTGTCCACTGATGGATGAACAGATAAAGAAGTCGTAGGTATATACAATGGAATATCGCTCAGTCACAAAAAAGAAGGCTCGCCATTTCTAACAACATGGATGCATCTAGAAGGCATCAGGCTAAGTGAAATCAGTCAGAGAAAGAAAAGAATACCCCATGAGCCCACATACATGTGGGATCTAAAAAACAAAATGAGCAAATGAATAAACAGAAAAAGAGACTCATAAAAACAAAGAATAAACTAGCGGTGGCCAGAGGGGAAGAAAGTGGGGGAACGGTTGAAACAGGGGAACGGGATTAAGAGTACAAACTTCCAGTTATAAAATAAGTTTAAGTCACAAGGATGAAAAGTACAGCACAGGGATTATAGTCAATCGTATTATAATAACTTCATAGGGTGACAGATGGTAACTAGGCGTCATGGTGAACATTTCATAACATATGGAATTGTCGCATCACTATGTATACCCAAAACTAATATGATATTGTATGTCAACTATATAGTTCAATTAAAAAAAATTGACTTGCAAAAGGTCTCAAGTACAGTGTGATGCCATTTAAATATATTTTAAAAATACATAATGATGCTGCAATTTTTTTGTTTATCATATATAGGCAGTCAAATAGAATGGATACTCATCACCTTCAAGTTAGTGAACACTCTGGGTAACAGTGGGAAATGGAAACAGAACCTAGATACGGAGTCCTTTTCCCCTGAACCTGTAACATTCTAGTTTTCAAAATCTAAAATGGCTAAGGGTGAATAACACTTGAAAAATCTTTGGAGGACACATGTTAGCTAAATTATTCTTTGAACTTCCCTGTATGCTTGACATATTTGATAAATGGACAATTTAGGAGGACAGAAAGTCAGTAGGGCCTGCATGAACCTAGGGGTGGCCGTTCTCGTTGACCTGGTGCTGAACCTCGGGAAGACGAGGGACAGAAAGGAGGACCCAGCAGGGTTTCCACCAGGCCCCACGGTGGGACGGGCAGATTCAGTGAAGGTTAGTAATACCACAGAAGAGCGTTATGGATGGAAAAAGTTATTTTTCGGAACTAAGCACTCTTCTGAGACTTCAGAAATCAGTTCTTCTGCGTCTAGTCACTAGAAGGGAGAAGTCACGGTTTTGAACTCACCAAGTGAATGCAGACAAAATTATTCTCGGGGTTGCAGGATAAATCTTCGGCAGTATGTGTGTACGTGTAGGGTCATGGTGAGCCTCAAAAGTAGACTTGGTAAATCTCAGTACCTAAGCACAGGGGGAATTTTCATGTTTTCATGGCTTCTGGGAAGACTACCATTTCTCTACTAAAAAGGCTTGAGAAGCCCATGCTCCCACCAGGTAACAAAAGCCCAGCAGGCATCTGGAATGCTCCAGTGTAAATGGGGGAAGCAAGGGGTAACCCTTTCTCATAATAGTGAGATCTTGGAAGTGATGACTCTTTTATATGAATTGCATCAAAAACCTTCTTTCTTGGAAGCCCGTGGAATCTGTGCTCTTAACGCATTGCCATTTTAAGTAGGGAATGAGCCAAACTAGCTCAGATTTCAGAGTGAAAGGGGAAGCTGACCGTCAGAGCGCACACCTACGATCAAGTTGCTTTTGTGTGCTCCATCAGTGTAAGCAAGAGATTGCTTAAGAATCCCCGGAAAAGGCTCACTATTCCAAAGGTGACTTCTCTGAGCCCTGTTGGGTTGTTCTGTCGGACCTAAGGCCAGATGACTGTCCAAGGGCACACAACGAGGCACAGCCAAGACTCTACCAATTGTTTCTAAAGGTGCTTTCCCCTCATTAAGGATAATTTGATCTGCTCTTCATAAAACTGGTGCCACCCATCTAGAAGTTGCAATCTGATGGCATGTCATTTAAGGAAGTGGCTTCAACTGGCCGAAACCACAGACTCCGGTCTTTCCTCTCTGGGTGGTGAATAACATTCTTATCAGCGGCAGGGAGAGCACGGCCTGCACAGATGTCTTTGCTAGCACAGGGTGATAAATGACTTGTTCTTTCTTACTCAGACTTCCTTCCCTGCCTCCGTCGATGAGCTGGAGTCACAGGAGAGGAGGATGAAATACACAGCCTGCGGCCTGGCGTCCTTAGAGACTGCACCCTGCAGCTGCTGCCCGGTGTTTTCAGAATGGCTTTTCCCCCCATTGTCCTTCAAGAAAGAAGCCCTGCCAGTGTTTTCTCTGAACTGTATTGGTAGAAAGCTGGGGGGAAAAAAAAACAATCCAGGCACAAGAGCCATCTGCCGGACTTCCTCATTCATAGGAACAAGACTCATCTAAAAATACCCACCGAGCTTCCAGAATGTCCAAAATTCTTAGCGGATGCCCAGCCCCCGCTTGCGGCGGGAACCGCGGCTCAAGCTTCGCACGGCCACCAGGCTCTCATCGGACAGCACGGTTTGTAAAGGGTGACGGAGGCCAAGTTTCCTTCTCACTGTCCTGAACTGGGTTCAGTTCACACACATTCGGTTGAGAACTTTTTGCCTCCGGAGCAGAAGCTTATGAAACCCCAAAGGACGCTAGTGCGTGATTTCAGACCCGGGACTCCAGACCTGGGTGCACCTGCACACCAAGCCTTCGGGCTGGTCAAATTCACTGCTAAGTTTGGTGATGACTCAGAGAAACCCTCTGAACTAGATCTGAAAGCACACATGGGTTAGAAGACGCTACACCCACTTTTTAAAAATTGCCCAGAAGAAGTGAAAACAGGCTAGTTTCAGATGCAAATAAGTCATGCCTAAATCAAAGAAGGAGAACCTCTTACCATCCTAGACTCTGGCGCGTTGTGCCATCCTCATCGGCAAGGCCCTCCAGAGCCCAGGGATGGGCTGAGCCAGGGGCTGCAGGGTCCCATGGAGCAGCCCCAAAGAGGAAGGCCAGCTTCGGTGGCAGTGCCGGGACTGCCTGGTCAGCTCGCTGGGAACTCACCACTCAGAGCTCTCCTTTCCCCTCAGTTCCTCTCTGACTTTTCTATAAAATGCACTTCCTGCAAAAGCACAGGAAAACAGGGACGGCTCTGCCTCTGACCTGCAGCTCTCAATCTCCAATTGTCTTGTTGGGCTCCAATGTTAGCAGCAATTCAAATACGCTCTGAAACACAGTCACCCTCACCCCACTCACTCTCTACCATGTAGCCACATCCTAAGGTCAAGATCATTAAATGATTCAAGCTGAGCTTGCTCGGTGAATAAAAGCGCCTCGTTTTTTTTGTTTTGTTTTTTTTTTTTTTAACTTATCCTATGCCTCAATTACCTGCAGCATGTCCCCTGTCCTGTCTGTCCTGAAAAGCATTCCCAGGTCTTTCAAGAAATAAATTTTGACTGTCTACTCTGTGCTGAGCACTGTGTTAAGTACTGGGGATACAACAGTGAGTAGAGACGATGCCATCCTTGCTTCAACAGACCTACGACCTGGGAGATAAATACTTATCCAGCTCCCCTTAAAAAGTATAAAGAGGGTTCAGTGTATACCTTCAGAACATATTTGCAGCCTTGGGAGTTGAGCATCCTGACTCCAAATCTTTCTAAAACACTGCTCTCATAATGACGGCTGACACTGGTGAGCCCTATACAGAGCTCTTGCTAAGTATGCTTAACCTCGACCATCATATTGGATCTTGGGTGCTCCGTGGTGACTGAAATACAGACCCCAGATATTCTTCACTAATCTCAATTTAAAACATTTCCCCCCACTGTTTATATATTGGAACATATAGCTAGACTTCTTGTTTGGGGAAAAAAAAATTATTATCATCTTGTTTATATACTACTACTTCTCCTCATTAATCCTTTGCTCCAATTGGGCTAATCTCTCATTGTCCCCAAAGAACTCTGCATTACTGTCCTCTGCCTATCCTGGCTCGGAAGAAACAACTGTCTCTCCCTTTCAAAGCTTTATACCCTCAAACCCAGGGTCAATATCACTTACCTACAAATCCCTCCCAAACCACTGCAGTCTTTTCTGACTGGCCCGTCGCCTCTGGAAAGCACACCGAGCTGAGTCTGATTCACATCACTGGGCATTAGGTTATAATGCTGGTTAGATTATTCTAATTGTTTCATGTGAAATAGGCTTGTTACCACGCCCAAATTATAAATTGTTCGAAGAGCTGTGTCATATTCATAATATGATGGAACACACAGTAATTACTAAATACTTCTTGACTAAGTTTATCTGCCTCTGTTTCAATAACTCGGTGGCATCTGGGAGCATAAATGTTTCCTTTTGGTAAAGAATTACACTTGCCCGGCAAAACTTGCAAAAGGCAGGAACACTGAGCAAACACCCCCAATGAGGCTGCAATAGCTGAACCTTTCTCATATTTACAAAATACAACGGTCCCAAAATATCCTGAACTTCTACAAATCTTCTAGTTAAAAAAAAATTTAAAAAAAAATCTTTTTTTTCAGGAGATGGGTTGAAAAAGGCAGATAACTACGCTGAAAAGTTTTTATTGTTTTTATATTTTGGCTCTCTTTGATGAAAATGCTAGGGGAGTTATTTTCCAAGTATCTTAGTGTCACAGGAAAGGGCTAATAAAGTCCAGTCTACTCTGGGGGCATGCTTCCCCCCGGATTTATTAGCATGATAGGAAATCAGTTTTATTTTCGGTCAGATGACCTCAATGTTCCCCACAGTGCAAATTAATAAATTTGCATTTGCAGTTAATGCACTAGTGACTTCCATAGCTCTACAAGCTGAAAAACCCTTTGGTTCAACCTGATGATGAACGCAGTTTGCATTCAATGCCAACCACTTAAAAACAGGAATAAACCCATACTTATTTTTAAAGATAGGGATGCGCACATGCACACATTTAGGTCAGTCATTAGTTTTAGGGAAGGATAAAAATGCTTGAATTGGTCAAATGGAAATTTGAAGGCATTTGCCCTGATGATATACAGATCTACTTTGGTACTGAGAGATATGTATGTTTTTAAAAGATCATCTTTCAGGTCCCCCAAAATTAAAATTCCTTAATCCGTGGCCCCAGGCGGCAGTGTTCTTTTGTGTACTTTCCTAGAGAAGGTCCGGGCTGCCTGATGCTAGAGGAAGGCAGGCAGAGGTTTGGCATTACCTGGCCTGGGGAGCTCTGAGCTGAGGCTGAGGACAGCCCAGGAGCTGTCAGGGAGCAGGTAAGAGAGACCCCATCCCCAGTGCACCACCCGTTATCTCCAATAGAGGTAAAGAGTCCCCGAGTCCTGGCCTGGAAAGTCAAGGAGGATGCTCTTACCGGTGTCCACCCGCAGGCAGAGAGGAAGAGAAGATGAAAAGGATAGGAGGAACAAATGGACGACGGAGCAGCTGCAATCCAGAGGGTTACCCTGACTGCTGGGCCGCCTATGGGCCAGCATGGTGTGGGAGCACCTCCGGGAGCCTTTGGGAGGAACAGCCGTGCAAACATTGGTGGAACTTCCCAGAAGGATTTCGGAGTCATCTAGGAAGGCTTCTTATGGGGAGGTTATGTGAACCCTGGGAGGCTCTGCTGCCTGGCTTGGATCCTGGTTCCACTGCTTACTGGCTGGGCACCTGAGAAAAGGCACTTCAGCTCTCTGTGCTTCAGCTGCCTGTCCAGCCCATTTCTCCTAATGGGGTAATAATCATACTTATCTCACCAGACTGTTAGGCAAGAGGCAATGACTTAATATTTGCTACGTGCCAAAAACAGTACCAGGTGCACAGAAAGATGGATGGTTGGATAGAGAGACAGACAGAGACAGAGGGAGGACTTCAGCAGCCTCCAGTAAGCTGAGTAATTGTGCTACCTGGATAGAAGCAGAAAAGAGCACATGGGTCACAGATTTCAATCTGACATCTCTACTTTTATTATGGTCCTTGAAGAGACTCAAAGGGGGCACCTGGATGGTTCAGTCGGTAGGTTGTCTGACTTCGGCTTGGTCATGATCTTGGGGTCCTGGGAGGGAGCCCCAGGCCTTGGGCTTTGTGCTCAGCGGAGAGTCCGCTTCTCTCTCCTACTCTCCTTATGCCCCTCCCCCCACTTGTGTGCTCTCCCACGTACACACACACACTCTCTCTAATTAATAAATAAAATCTTAAAAAGAGATTAAAAAAGAAAATTCATCAGGATGATGCTTTGAAGATAGGCATTATTCTAAAGTAACTAGGAAGAACCAATCTGTCCACCAACCAGACCTCAGTATGAATCTATGATTCGAGATGTCGCTAAATTGTAGTATTGCCCCAGGCTCAGGGCTAAGGTACTGCACAGATGACCAGGTTGCTTAGCTCCATTACACACAAATTAAGAAACAGAAGAACCTCTCTTCTTGTATTAGCCAGTCTCTCCTCTGCAAAAAAGAACCTTGCATGATTCCTTCCCTGTTCACACCACCTCTCCACCCTCTCACCAGGACTCTGGTGATTGAGTAAACCAAAGCAGCAGCAAATTCTTACTCATCAACTTGGGAATTACTGCTCTTCCACTCCTGACCTATCCCTCTTGGAACCCATCCACCAATACAATCTGTGGCTGACCAGAATCTTTCTGTTTCTAGACTACTGGTTTTGGCAACAACGTTTTCAGAATTATCTTTCCCTCTTTCTCTTGATTCAGCAAATGCTCCAAGTCCATTCTGTTGACCCAATTTCTGAGCCCAACTATTGGCTTAAGGAATCCATGTGTATTTACGTTAGACTTTGTTCTTATCCTCCTGGCTTGGGAGAGTGAGGCTATTTGTAACAAAGCCACTAGATGATCTTTTCTACTCCCTACTCTGGCCCAGTCTGTTGCCCAAAAAGGATGAGGTTTCTTTCCCACTCCTGGGTCACCCCTTCAGCCCTCTGTTCGCTGCTCTCTCCCATCTCCCGCAGCCCTGGCTGAAACCTCCCCCAACGCAGGTAAGGGTTCTGTTCACCCAATTCCAACATGGCGGTGGTGGGACGGGGGTTCCCTACACCACAATTTCTCACCAGCTGGGTGTCCTACCATTGAACTCAGTTCTGACACTAACCATCCAGAGACAGTATCAGATTCTACAGGTTAAGGGCTCAGTCCCCACTAAACTGCCCTCTGTGGCAGATGACGATCCCAGGTCCACGTCATCACCTGTGCTCTGACCAACCAGCTACAGATCGGAGGTTCCAATGACCTCTTCCCTGGGTCTGATTCATTTGCTCGAGCAGCCCACGGAACTCACAGAAGCACTTCACTAACAGAATATAACCCAGGAGCAGCCAGATGGAAGCGACGCACAGGGCAAGGTGTGGGGAAAGGGCTCCAAACCACCCATGACCTCGGCAGGTCCACACCACTCCACCCGCATCTCTGAGGGTTCACCAACCTCGTAGCTCTCCAAACGCCATCCTTTGGGTGGTTTTACGGACGCTTCGTTCCAGAGGCAGTTGATTAAAGCACTGGCCACAGAAGACGGATTTAACCTCCAGCCCCTCACTGCTCCTCAGAGGCTGGGGGGTGGGGCTGAAAGTTCCAACCCTCTAATCACCGGGCTGATTTCCCGGCAACCAGCCCCCATACTTAGGCGGGTTCAAAAGTCACCTCATTAACATAATAAAACACACCTTTATGGCTCCTAGGAAATTCAGCACCTAGCAAACTCCAGGGGTTTTAGGAGCTCTGTGCCAGAAACAGGGATGGAAACCAAACGTTCATTTCTTACAAATCACAATATTGCCCCAGGTAAGTTCAAACACTTTCCATCTTCACTCCTGCACCAGGCAGCCCACTGCTTCTCTAGGAAAGTACATAACCAAGCAGCTGGGGACCTCAATTAATACATGCTTCCTGACTTTATCCAGCTCTTGGGGCTCCCTGGCAATCCTTGCACTTGACCTCCCACTCAACAAAGCAGCACTTCAAATATTCAACAGTTTTCTTGATAATCTTAGTTGCTATCCTTATTTCTTGCGAGTAAGTCCTCATTCTCCATGATTCAGTCTTTCTTTATGTTCTTATTCACTTCCAGGGCAGAGAGGTGAGATCTGGATTATGCCATACACCTTCACACTGATCTGCCTTGTTTTAGCTTTTCCCTTCCTCCCCATCTCTACACTAACACTCCACTTCACTGTGTTTCCTTGGATGTATACCCTTGGATTGATCTCTTAAAAAGACACGTTGTTACTTTATGTGTTTTCAATTTATAGAATTACATTGTGTTACAGATCCTGTTCTGTTTCTTAGTTACTTCTCTCAAGGCTAGTTTAAGTTTCTTCCATGTTTCTGTATATATATATCCAGCCCATAATGTCTGACTGCCATTAAGTATTTCATTTCATACTCATGATGTTTTACTTTTCTGTTTTTCTAGACCTTTTACTTTTCTGTTTTCCTAGATAGGAATACCTGGGCTTGCCCCACCTACCCTCTACTAGGAACAATGTTGTGATGATCTCCGTCATATGTGTTCCTCTACGGACCCAAGTGTTTCTCTGAGGCATACAGGGAGGAAGGAAGAGTGAGGGACATAATGTATTCTTATACTGAATTTTACTCAGTAACTCATATTAGCTCTACCTACTCTGAGTCCTCAATATTTAGTGACTGATCGACTGTTAAAACCAAGAAAACTTCAGACTCTGAACTGTAAGAAGAGCCTCCTTCATTATGGTTCTCTGCTTTTATAAGAGGCACAGGCAAGCATCGGAAGTAGGGTAAGAAGTAGGATCAAGGGGCTGGATTTAGGATTCACTGGTAGAGACAATTTCTGTTTCAGGTTTTGGAGAGAACGTGAATATAGAGAAGGCATTCTGAGAGACTAGAAGGGAGGTCACGAAGCAAATGTAACAGATCAGTGAATATTCTTGTCCTGGCTTTCTTGTACTTGCTCCTCGGGAGACACGCTCCGTGCCCAAGTTGAACATCTCTGAAACAGACAACCTAGCTCATCACCAGCCCAGAAGATGCAGAAAAATTATATCTACTATGCATTATGAAAACATGTATTTATATTACAATATATTTGTTACACTTATATGATAAATCTACAATATTTATATTTATAATATGGAATTTTCATTTTCAAACTATCTGGACTTTGAGATTATATTCAAAGAGACCATAGTCCACCCAAGTCTGCTTAGGACGGCCTGAGCTGGACAGAACACAGATCCTCTCCCAGGTATAAAACCCTTGAATTAGTGCAGGGAATAGTTATTAGACCTAAATTAACAAATACCTGGCACACATGTCTACACCCTGTGCTGGCATAATGTGCTGATAGTACTGACTGACCACGGTGAACCTTCCTGCAGGGATGGCCCAGGGTCTCCCTGTTTTCCACGTGGGGCTCAGGCTGTCACTCCCATTGATGGGAACTGGTGTGGAGAGTACAACCGCACTGCCCTCACGGTTCAAGAACATGCCATCACAGAATCTTTCTTTTGAGCTACACATATTAATAAGCTTTAAGTGACATCCCCACTGTGACCAGTTCTAAAATTCCAAAGACTTCCTCCCTTTTTCCCTGATCTTCAAGGTCTTATTACTTACTAATATGTCAAGTTATCCCAACTATTCTTGGGTTTACCCAATGTCATTGTATTTTTTCATTCATTTTGACTACCACCTAGAGCTCCCCAAAGAGCAGAAGCCATTCTGAAGGGCATTCTATAACCCGGGAACATACATGGTAACACTGCCCATTATTTGCCTAGGTTTCCAACTTCAGATAAGTTTTTATAGCACAAGCATACATGAGCACGAAGTGGCCAAAAACCAAACTACCGGGAAGTCAGGGGATCATCTGACAGTGATAGGTACTGGACAGTAAGATGAGTAAAAAGGGAAGGATTTCTTACAGCCATCTTCAGTCTGGAAGTTCCCCTTTACCCCCCAGCAAAGAACAGTTGTTTCTGGGAGTCACCCTGTTAGAGAAGCACAGAGAGTCAAGCCATCCAAGCCATCAGACAAAAGCTCATTGAAGCGGGGAGTTTTACAAACTTGTATGGAAAGAGCATGAACACCCTTAATGACCAACAGCTTTAGGGATGTGCCCAAGAGTCAATATGAAGAAACAGTGAGCAGTTCTAGTGCAGGGGATGAAGACTGATCTTAAACTCTGAAGGTTATCAGCTGCAGAAAGGGCCACTAAGTATTCTCCAGTTGGTCTATCAATGCTGATAAGAGGAAATCCTTTCCTGAGCACACCCACGATCCTAACACAGTGTAACAAACGACTCGCACCACAAATAGATAATTTCTCACCAATTGGTGAGTCCTACACCCAAAAACTAGGCTGGCTATTTTAGGAAAAACCTCTGTCGGATCACTTAATGGACAAAGGGGGCTCGAGCATAGGGCCCACCCTTGTTTTCCAACCCACCTCAGGAAGCATGAAGAATCTCTTCCCAAGAGCAGTGAAACCACACCCAGACTTCCTTGCGACTCACTGGTGGGGAGAAAAGTCCTTAGGTGATGACTACCTGAAAGGAACATTCTTATGGCAAAAGAGAGGGCTGGATCCACACACCTGCTCAGCTTGAAAAAAAAAAAAAAAAAAGAGCAGAGTATGAGCCCAGTTACAAAACCAAAATGTATAAGTGTTGGAGAGAAATTAATCCATGAAAGGATGCATTGTGCCTATAGGGTGTTTGCCCACCTTGAAGCATTAATAATTACTAACTTCTGCTTCTTTCACTCAAGCTGACAATGTTCTGTTGAGCAAGACTGGGCACAGAATTATAAAAGGATATCTAGTGAAAAATCAGGCCAAGTTCTATAGTTCTCTCTGGCCTTTTGCCCCCCTCCTCCAAATTCAATAATCCTTTATTGAATACCTACTATGTCCCAGGTACTATGTTGAAGCACCCTATGGGAAAGTCAAAGGAAAACACACAGAACATGGTTCCTGTACTTCCAGGAATTTACAATTTCTTGACAAGATACAAATAGGGATCCAACTGAACATGGTGTAAAATATACTGTGTTAACTGCTTAAACAGAGTACTGGGGCAATCCAGAAACCTGGGTTTCAGAAAAATACCTGGATATAAGAATTTAAGGCTACTTGTTCCTTTCTCAGCATTTCCTGATGTCAAAGCATAGTGCTTTTGCAGAAAGTGAGATAAGCCGAGCATGTTTCTCTGCCTACAATTCAACAAGTATTTCTTGAGCATCTATTATGCACCAGGCACCAAACAGGTTACCGTGTTTTTACAGATGGCTAAGCATGCACTTGACCTTCAAGGAGCATCTGCCTCCCCACCCCATCTTGCCTTTTTAAAAATAAATGGTTATCTATAAACCTGTACTAACCTTGATCTTGAATAGGGTCAAAAGGCACTGAAAGGAAGGACTATTCTTTCGCTCCCCTGGGACACTGAGCTGCACTTACCTCTGTGTTACCCAACAGAACCAGGATGTGCTGAGACTCCAGCTGCTGTGATACCGAATCTCATCAAAAGGAACCAAAACAACAGGGGTAGAGCCCATGGTGGTCATGCGACACACCCGCTGATTTAATTTATACCCACTCAACCCTCAGGGGCCGTGAGGGCCAGAACTCAGTCACTGGTGTTTTAGCACCTTACACAGAACATAACAGGAAGTAGACACCTGATGAATTACAGGAAGAATCTAATCCCTACCTAGCCTTAGCCGTGGATGTATGCTCCATAATGGAGAGAAGTTCCAAAATTCTTGATATAGACTACTGTTCAACCCGGTGATTCTTCTAAATTTCAGAATAGAAATAAAGGAATCAATTTGAATCCTCCCTGGTCCAGACAGCATCATTAGATGTCCAGTGTTTTCAGTTTCTATCCATAAACTCCGGGGAAGAAGCCAACTATTAATTTGCCCCTGGCAGGGAGCAGAATATAAACGTGCCTCGCTGTTGTGCTTTGTTCTGTTTGCCAAACTCCGCGTGTATATGTGGGAGCAGTCTCTCTCCCTGAACTATCCCCAGTATTCATTCTTCCCTGGATCAATTTGACCTCCAGCCAACTTATTTCAGCTTTGTCAAAAAGGCTAAACACAGTCAGAGAAGATTCTCAGAGCACACATAATGCTTTCTAATACAAACTGTGATTCTTAAAATGCCACACAGAAAAGCCCATTACACATCAAGACTATGGGATTTCCTAGTAAATTCTTGCTATCCTACGGTAATCCACTGTAGCAGAAAATGCCTCAGGAATAAAGCATCTGGAGCTTAACTCAGATTGGATATGGAGTCTGGAGATAAATACCGATCGCCATCATTCCATTTCCATCCTTGGGGCTCATGCTGAGAGACTACGTTACTAAGAGACCACACAATGAAGTCATTTTGATTTTTATTCCAATGGCCCAGTGGCCACTTCTGGGGACAGAAAAGTGCTCCACCGGTGACACTGTCACCACCTGTCTGCAGAGCAGTGACATGGGAAGGAGAGCAGGGATTCAAGAATGAGCAGAAACCCAAGGACAGACTCGGTCTCTGCTCCCCAGAATCCCCGCAGAGGGGGGAAGAGTGTAGTTAAGCAGTGGGTTAAAATTACAATGAGCATGAATGACAACGTCAAAAGTAAGCATCTGTCACTTTCTCGGGGGAAACTCTTTTCTTTTGATTAGTCTTATCTGGGGTCAGACCTTTGGCCACTAAAGCCATATAAACCTGTCTTCGTTCTTATTCACCTGCTGTACTCTCACTCCTCCTTAGAGTTCAGGTCTCTCATCCTAATTTGGGGTTTCTCTATGAAATTTCTGTCTGTGCTAATCAGAGCATTCTCCCTCAACCGCCCTTGTCACTCAAAAGCCGTAAGTCTTTTAAAACCAGGTTTGCATCTGCGAAGAAATAAAAGGCAGAAATAAATTTGATTCTTCTGCATCTTAATTATTTCCCCAGGTGCTGCCGCTCTCATGACACTGCCTTAAGTCTTGAACGTGACATTGAAACTAAGAAGCCCACGCTTGTTTCCCTCAATGAGGTCCATTGGTCTAAGTCAGTGAGCCAGAACATGTAGGTGGCCACCCTGGTGGACCCAGACCGTGCTTCATCTGCTGGGAGGAACACTGGGTGTGCTTAACGGCCTCTAAAGGGTATGAAATGGGCATTGAGAGCCCCTATCCTACAAGGCATGGCGGGAGTCCTCTCCAGAACCCTAATGGGAGCTTACAGAGGACGGCATCTCAGACAAACAGAAGAGCTACTGCCAAACATCTAAAACAAGACCCCAGGGAAGCCAGGCCAACCCCCCCCCTTTTTTTTTTTGAACTCCAAGCCGTAAAATGATTCTTCGTTCTTCCATAATAGTCCAAGAAAGCAGAAGGATCTACGTGAAGGCAAGTGAAAAGTAACACTGTCTTACATGAAACAACCCCTTTCTCGAGAGTGTTGAGTCACAGGAGATGGGCGATTTTTGTTCTCGGGTGAGGCTGATTCTTAGCAATAGGACCCATTAACAGATGGGCCATGCAAAGAAGTTGAGTTAACCTTCAATGTCATTCACAGGCCTTCCAACATTTTCCATCTTGGAAAATTGACATCAGCCTGCCGTAGTTACCAGTGTAGTAGTGGTATCGGTCCTGGATCCACCGTGGGCTCTATTCTCGCAGAATAGGGTGATCTACCTTCACCCTGACCTGCTAGATTCAAAGACTGTGGGTTTCTGGCACCTTTCTCAGAGGGACTCAGTAAGTATTGAGTTCCAGAATTAAAAGTCAGCTTATGGTCCCAAGCCCACCCTCTTATCTCCTCACAAGGAAGATGTGATGATTCAAGGGATGTCAGTAATGCTTAAAACATCTTCCCCAAATGAAAAAATATATATGTATATGAGTTTGTTTTAAAAGGACCAGGTGCTCTTTTCTAGGTTCCCTTAAGCTATTTTTTTTGTTCCCCTAAGCTATTTTTATTTCCTAGATTTTTTCCCCAAAAGTCCTGAAAATAAGAACTTTTTTGGCTTGCTTGCTTTTTGTTTGTCTGTTTGTTCTTGTTTTTAAGAGCTGGAACCCAGAACCTCTGAGATTCCCACCTGGTTTGAGCTGTATACAACCCAATGGTTTTATCGTAACAAACTGGGCCAAAAAACTCTCATCTCAACCCAGACGCTAACACAAACCCTACCTGAGTCATGCTGCTGTGGGGACTGGGTTTCGCCAAGTCCTTAATTTTTCCATGAGAAAGGTTTAGTTTCTTCTCCAAGGAACCGCGTGGTGTTCAGGCGATACGCCTAGGAGTGGGTCAGGAGGTTCCCATAGGGTACGGGTGTCTCTGCACCGCCAGTAGCCCTATGTGGCTCTTGCCTACATAATAACTAACCTCTCAGGATGCCTGAGTGGCTCAGTTGGCTAAGTGTCTCCCTTTGGCTCAGGTCAGGATCCCAGGGTCCTGAGATCGAGTCCCATATCGGGCTCCTTGCTCAGCAGAGAGTCTGCTTCTCCTTCTGCCTGCTGCTCTCCCTGATTGTGCTCTCTCTCTGACAAATGAATAAATAAATCCTTAAAAAAGTAATAATAATAGTAACTAACCTCTCTATTGGAGTCTGTTCATCACACTCGAGTCTTTCAACAACAGGGTGTTATAAAAGCATTGTTATTCCCATCCAATTTTAGAGAGGCTCAGTCACCCCCAAGTGGCTTGCTCAACATCACTGAGCCCATAGATAAGACAGATGCCATCTAAACTTGATTTTCTGATCAAGTTCAAAGCGCGTGCATCCCACTAACCTAACGAGGCCTGAGGCAGACAGATCCAATGCCCATATTTTACTCTCATGCCCTGTTCGCTTCCTACACCTGCTGAAGTACCCTATGTGTTAGGAGCAGAGCTGGCCAGGGACAGCTGTGTAACCTTGGCAGGTGACTTCAGCTCCTTTTATCTCTGCCTTGTCATCTATAAATTGGGGGTGGTAATTTCTACCTCCTGGGGCTGTTCTGAGGATCAGATGAGTTAATAGGTCTAATTCCTTTAGCTCTACACCGGGTCCATAGTGAGCACCATATAAACGGGAGCTATTCTTAGCTGCTGGCTCCCTCATTCACTCGGGAAGTTAAAACTGTGGCCAAAAGGAGTCTGCAACCACCTGAGAACCTGGAGGGTGTCTACGCCTCATGGCAGGTGGCCAGTGCAATACCAAAACAAAGCAGTGGTCACGGCAAAAGCCTATGTTAGAGAGCATCACAGCCTGAGACGCCTTGATGTTCAAAGTCAAGTGTCACAGCTGCATCTCTCTGTGGACAGCTCCCTGCTTCTGACAGCAGCCCAGAGGCACATGAGCTGAAACAGAATCACTGGAAATGACACAACTAGAAAAGGTCTGCTTGGAAAGGCTGTCATTTTAAAAACAAAATAAAACAAAACAATAACAACAACAACAAAAAACACAGCAAGGTTTCTCCTTTCCCTGGTAGAAATCCATTTTGCTGGAATAAGAGGGAAATTGTTTTTTTCCCAGAATTTATATTCCATGCACAACTCAGTATCTTTAAAAAGGCACTTATTTTTTCTTAGGCCTTTGAAAGGTACTTTAAACTGGCAGGAGACTGCAGAGAAGTGGTAGAAAAGCTGTAAGTTTCAGTGTGCTCAAATGAACTCCTTTTTTTTCCTCCCTGTAAAAACCCACATCTGAAGGTTACTAACCACGTGCAGAGCCTCCTAGTATTCTGCTCTTGGCTCCAAGGCCTAACTGTTTCTGGAACACATTTGGCAGCGCCCATGGGCCTCCCCATCTCTTTGCCTCTCCAAATGCTGCCTTGTAGTCTCCCCTGGCCACCTTTCGCATGTCTAAAGAAATGGGGAATCTGGGCGTTTCCCCAGAAAAGCCTGCTAGAGAGACTTCAGAGAGATGGGCAGGAAAAGAGCACCAGCTTCCACATCTCTGAGTACCAGGAGAGAGGAGGACCAGCTTGGCAGTGCTTCTTGGAAAGAGTCGTTTCAAAAAGACCTGGCAGGGCCCTCCTGGTAGGCTTGTTTGCTGAGCACAAACATGAACAACTCAGAAGCTTATATAAAGGCACAAGGGCCTTTGGGCTGACGTTGGTGCCTAGAGCGCAGGACTCAGAGCTTGGGCCTGAGGGCTTCCAGTCTAGGACAAGAGCAAAGGTTTCTGGAAGGGCCCCGAGGGACACACAGACCATCATACTCACCTCGACTTCGGAGGTGGTGGCGGAGGTGAGAATACCTCAATCCCACGTCTGTCCTTGGGGAACTCAAAGGCAAAAGAGGCCGATTTGCTCATCCCAGTCCCAACTTTGCTGCTCTGCGCAGAGGAGCTGTCCGTGGGGCGGGCACGGTGCCAGGTGGAGGAGCTCAAGGGCTCCACGGTGCCATTTTCCATCTCTCTGCCCCAGCTTTGACTCAACAGCTCGTGCTCTACCTCCTCCTCTTCCTCTATCCGGCACTGGCGGCTCCAGGCTCCCGTCTGGTACCGGGGCCTCCTCTGGTCCAAGGTGGAGGCGGCGGCAGCAGGCGGGTGGCACCGGGCAGAGTCACCGGTGGCGGCGATGCTGTTGGCCCGGCAGGAAGCAGCAGAGTCTGTGGGGCCCCTGGAGGAAGTCTGGGGCCCGGGGCCACCTGTGGAGCTCCCCTCACTGAGGTCCGAGAATGGGGAGGTAGACGGCGACACCGGGGACCCTCCAGGGCTACTCTTGGATAGCTTGGGGGGAATGGCTGGCTTCCCCTTGGGCGTGTTCTCACTGGCGTCGGGACGGGAGCCTTCCCTGGAGCTCGTCCCCTGTCCAGCTAAAGCCTCCTCTTCCCCTGCCTCAGAGTCCTGGCTCATGGGCCCGCGTGGCCACTGTACCCCCACAGCGGAGTCAGGGCTGCTCAGGTAGATTGTACGGTGGTCCTCTTCTGGGTGGGCTGCCATGACTGTGATGGTGGCTGCCACCTGGGGAGCCATGTCTGGGCCTTCCCGGCCCCAGCCAGATGCTGCTTTCTGAGCCCAGGCGTTAGCTGTCTGTACCTGGCCCTGGCCTTGGCCCTGGCCTCGAGCAGCTACTGCCTGTTCCACTGCAGCCTGTGGCTTGGAAGGTGCTGGAACCACCTTCTTCCTCTTGGTGCTCTCGGCATAGATGGGTTCAGGCTGTACTGCCTCTCGGGGGTGGGCTGGAGGCTGGGTTTCCCCCATCAGTCCAAGGCCTCTGTTAGAGGTTGCCAAGTGGCAGCCTGAGTCCTGCGGCTTCCCTGGCACTGGCTCCTTCATGAGGGAGCAGTAGTCACTGTCCAAATGAGGCGCGA
This sequence comes from Mellivora capensis, assembly GCA_004024625.1. Taxonomy (NCBI): domain Eukaryota; kingdom Metazoa; phylum Chordata; class Mammalia; order Carnivora; family Mustelidae; genus Mellivora; species Mellivora capensis. Next base: position 40,559 of record PISX010005157.1, on the reverse strand, counting down.
AGGGGCTGCTGGCCCCACTGCTGGCACTCCCACAGGAGAGGCCGTCAGAAGAGCTGGCAGCCTCGGAGGTCAGGGACAGCTTCTTGGGGGCCAGGCGGGGCGGGTTCTCTGTGGGGCCCTGGCTGCCACACTCCCTCCGGAAGCCCAGAACCCGCTTCTCCTCCTCGGGGGGCCCTGCACACACTCCCTGCTCCCAGCACGGCGGGGAGTGGTCCCCTCTGCCAGGTCTGCACCGAGAACTCTCGGCCTGTGAAGTATCCGTGGCAATGGGGCTCCCAGGGCAACAGTCCAGAATGGAGCAATACTCGCCCCCTTCGCTGTCCCCCGAAGGTGAGCACCTCTGATCGCTGTCGTCCTCCAAGGGCAGGGACTCCCGCAGGGGCTGCGGGGAGGGGCAGGGCCCAGGGCCCTTGTGACAGCCGGACGTCATCCCAGCAAAGGCAGCCACCTTCTGGCGGAAGCTCTCCTGAGCGGAGGTCAGCTCTTGGTAGGGAAACATGGGTTTCTCTTCTCGCCCCACCTTCTCAGGGGAGAAACTCACGGGGTGGAAGGCGGTGGGCCGCTCCCCCCGGGCCTCTAGGCTGTGCAGCCCCACCATGGCATAGGCGGGGGGGCAGCGAGCGTGCCCATCTGTGGAGGCAGAGGGCCCGGCGGCCTTCTGGACGCCTCGGAAGCTGCCCAGGTAAACTATCGGCACGTCGTCCTGCTGTGGGAGGGGGAGCTTGCCGGGGGCTCGTCTCCAGATGACCTACACAGCCCCAAGGTTAAAAGACTTACATTAGACCTTGTCAGAGAAAAAAGGAAGAGAGAAAAAGTGAGAGGGAAGTGCCATGACATTGTGAATGGTCTTCCGTGCTGCAGAGCTCCCTCCCTGCCCAGCACGCCTACCTTCTGATCTCCCCACAGACTCTCTTCATGGCTGGGCCCCCCCCAGAGCCAGTGGTCTTCCCAGACACTGAGCTGTGCTTCCCACCCAGGGTCTGTAATTCTTTTGTCTTAAGTCTGTGAGGTAGGAGAAAAAAAAATCTAAAAAAGGACATTCTGCCTTCTCCCTCAAAATGGCCCGATGAGATAAATTCTCCTAAGAGCTCTGAAAACAGAGTTTTGAGTTTGGTTGCATTTTTATTTTATGTCTGTTAGTTTTTGATAACCGTGTCACAGTACAATCCTGAAGAAACCAAAGTCATGGGGCTTTTTGAAACAGCTTGGGTGGGTGGTGGGGCAGGAGAGTGAGGGCTGGTTTCTGAACTGGGTCCCCCGCTCCCTTACTGCTCTCTGGGCCATGCCAAAGAGCTACTCCCCGTCCAAGTTACAGGCAGTGACTCAGCCCGAGCCTGCAAAAGGGGCTGGACTAGTTGAGCTCTGAGACATAGATGCGGGTTGGTCATGGGACACCTGGGTGGTTCGGTTGGTTAAGTGTCCAACTCTTGGGATTTCAGCTCAGGTCATGATCTTGGGGTCATGAGATCAAGCCTCATGTGGGGCTCCATGCTAAGTACAGAATCTACTTGAGATTCTCTCTCTGCCTCTGCCCCTCCCCCACTCGTACACACACACACACACACACACACACTCTCTCTCTCTCTCTCTCTCTCTAAAAAAAAATGATGTAGATTGGTCATTCCCATCACTGAAGTCACGGTCTCCTTGCCCTCCCCTTCTAAAGTCTCCCCATGCCCCAAAACTTTTAGAAGCAGACTCAAAGTTGGGCCGCCATTTGCCTCCTTTCCAAGATGATTCTGAACTGAAGGAGTCCCTGGCTTATGTCTGTGAAGACCAAAGGTCCTGAGTGCAGCCTGGTGAATGGTTGTAACCAGCTTCCAACTGATGGAGTAGTTCTGGAAGGACATGGAACTAAGTGCAACCACAGGAAATGCCGCTCCTCAGTTAGGCCTCCTCCAATTTAAAACTGACCTCTGATTTCACATAGGCTCAAACACCCTTCCTGATCCACTCAGCATGATGGTTTAGGAAAAGCAGACTAGGCGAAAAGGTCAAACAAGTCCCCAGTGGTTCTTAAATGTCCTAGACTTCCAGCTTCCTAGACCAGTCTAGAGGCAGCAGGCTCTACATGCCCTCTAAGTAATTATACTTCTGCAAGGGGGAACCTGTGGGATGAGCAGACCAGACTAATCTCTGGGGCTATAACGGTCTCTAGTGGTCCCAGGTCAAAACTGCTGAAATCCAAGCTTCACAATGGGAAACATGAACACCAACTGGGAAGTAGATATGAAGGGATGACCACTCACAGGTCAAGTGTGATCATGGCCTTGTGGTTCTCTTTTTTAGGAAGACTTTGTTTTTTAAAGACATGGGCAGAAATGGTGCAATGTCTGCGGTGTGCTTTAAAATCCCAGGGAGGAAAGGGTGGGGCAGGGGCAGAGAGGAAGCAAGACGGGGTCATGAGGTCATCTGCAGACACTCATGGCCGTGGACGCGGGGCATGCCTTATGCCATCGCTGCTACTCGTGTATGCACTGTAAACTAGCAATGAAAAGAATTCAAAAACTTTTTTTTAAAGCTGCATTTTTGTGTGCCTCCAGTTACATAATTAAGACACTCTCCAATGCCACTTGCGGGACTGACTGATGGTTCTCAGCCTGACGGGACTGACGGAAGGGAGCGCAGCTAGGAAAGGAGGACAGGAGTTGGAAAGGAGCAGTTGTGGGGTGGGCTGACCGGAGGCCACCCCGCGGGAGTCATGCTCTAACAGCCCTCCCTGGCTGCCGGCCAGCCATCCCGTTACAGCAAGAGCAGCCCCTGTAAAAATACCACGGGCATTAGTCAGCCTCACCTGCGAGACGTCGGCGCTCAGGTTTGCCTCTGTCCACACATCGGAGGCGTCGGCGCTCATCATGGTGGGCTTCACGGCGATGGTGGGCTTGGAGTAGGGCGAGCCGTTCACGGCTTCATCTTCCAGGCGGCAGGTGTCAGGCCTGGGGGGCAGGCGAGGTGGAGGGGGCAGGTGGCCGGCTCTCGGCTGGGGCTGGCTGGGTGCCAGCTGGTGGTCGCTCCTCAGGCAGAAGCAGTTCTTGCAGGACCCGGGCTTCCAGATGTGCTCCACAAAGTCACTGCACGCAGACATCTTTGGGCTCTCGGCGTTCAGGCGGATGGTCTGGTGCATCTTGAGCCCGCGGCGCGCTGGTTCATCTTGCGCTCAGCTCTCCAGCGTGGGCTTCTGGGGGCCAGAGGTCGGTCACAGGGTGGCTTCCTGGAACAGTAGCAGAACACTGGGCCGATCAGAGAGCTGCCCGGCCCGAGGACAGTTGCATTACCAGCCAGAGTCTGATTATTTTGAGAGGAAGTAGAAGGAGGAAGAAGGAGGAAAGAAAGGTAAAGATTAGCATTCCGCATTTTCGGAGGCCTTCACCTATTTGCCATAAGGCTCTTAGTCACTCTCTGGTGGGGCGGCCTTATCAGAAACTATAAAAACCAAACACAGCTCTGGGACAGGAGTACAGAGCCCAGTGGGCATTTCAGTCCGCAGGGCTGAAGGGGTCTAGCGCTGGAGACAAGAACTACAAAGCTGTTCAGCCAATAAACATGGTGGCTTCCAGAGGACAAGCCACGACTTCACACCAAGGACTGTGTGAGTGGGCAGGAAGGCCTGGGCCCTGAGCCTAGCTTGGGAAGCCATACCTCTGGCCCGGTGGACACTGGGTGGATGAGAAAGGGGAGAGGTGTGGGGCCGGCCTGCCCCTCAGGGGAACTGCGTTAGGAGGTCCAGCATCTTGGGAATTGGCCCTCCTCCCCTTACTTCAACCCAGTGCTCAGGAAGGTCAGCAGAGCTGGGGCTGCAGGCCAAGGAGGGAAACAGAAAGAGAAATGCCTGATTACCACAGCCCTCTGGTCTAAGGGTGGCCAGGTAAAATATAACAGAGGGAAGAGCTTATCACACAATTATTTTTCCCTATGATAGTCCTGGGGGTAAGGCAGCCTGCTTGTTGCAAGAGTTGTCTCTGACCTCGAAACAGGGAGCAGAGGGTTCTCCCAGAGAACCTAGTAAATTCACCTGCTGAAGATGAGCTCAAAGGGGTTGCAGATATTAGCCAATTAGCCTGAAAAACAGCCTGGCAGGGAGCTGTTATCCCCATTTTACAGATGGGGAAACAACGGCAGTGACATAAACTAAGACTTGTCCAAAAGACGCAGGGAATTTGGTGGTTCTAGAAGGCAAAAGGCCAACTGTGCTGGAAGCCCTTCAACTTTCATCGTGTCATTCATGACACACAGTGGCTGCCCATCACTTGTTTGCCGCTCCTTGCTCTTCTTCCCTCATTTAAATGAACTGGCCTCCTCAGAAGGAAAACGTTCATGAGAAAATCATCTCAGGGACGCCTGGGTGGCTCAGTTGGTTAAGCAGCTGCCTTCGGCTCAGGTCATGATCCCAGCGTCCTGGGATTGAGTCCCACATTGGGCTCCTTGCTCGGCAGGGAGCCTGCTTCTCCCTCTGCCTCTGCCTGCCACTCTGTCTGCCTGTGCTCGCTCTCTCTCGCTGTTTCTCTCTGACAAATAAATAAATAAAATCTTAAAAAAAAAAAAAAAAAGAAAGAGAAAATCATCTCTACAAACCTCGGGTGATCAGATTCTCATCAAAAAGGGAGTTCTGCCCTGGGGCTTGCTCTCCAATCTCCTCCAGTGAGAACTGCTTTGGGGCTGATGCTGGACAAATTATCAACAGTGGAATGAGCCAGGAGCCCATTCCAGCATCTGTGGGGAGAGTGCTCTCGTTCCAGTGCTCCACACTCACAGACAGGGGTGTTGAGTCACCAAGCACCAGAGCTAAGTTTGCCTCCTTTCCCTCCAAGGATCACCATGAAGCCAGTGCCTCGTGAAGCGAAACGAACACTCTGAAATAAAGACAAGTGTTTGTCTTTCAGCAACTGCTGGTGGGGGCTTAGGCAGCCCTCTCTTTAAGATGATTGTGGGTTAGGTTCTTCTCCCCTGAATACACCCAAGTAGCAGGTTCATGCCTCACCAAGTTTCCCAGAAGAGGTCACTAAGCTTCAACAAGCAGAGGAGGAGGGCAAGGATTTTTCTTTCCTCCCATAATCTTGAGCCACAGAGAACTTTAAGCTCTGTTGCTGAATTTGGGGGAAGTAGAGGAAGCACACTGGTATTCAGAGAGCAAGTGTCCATATCCCTGCCCCAAGGCGGGGAGTTGGTCCTCTCTTGGAGAGCGGTTGGCTTCCTGACCACAGGGAAAGAGAGGCTCCCCTTTACTGCAGGCAAAGGCTCCCAAGCCCCCTTGGTGGGATGGGGAAAGAACACTTAGAAGCCCATTCTGTGGGAGCCTTTCACGTTCCTGCAGCTCCTTATAAGGCTGAGCTATCTGTGGAGGTGGGCATCCAACCACTTCCTCAGGGCTACCACAGACTCATAGAGGCAGTCTGGGGTGGCCACCCCTCATTTCCTCCCCCCGCAGGCAACCCAGAGCACAAACTTGTCACATCTGCTTGGTGCCAGAGTGCCCCATTCTCTGTCCCCGATGGCCCACAATAGCCCTGGGACTTTGGATCAGCTCTGGATGACTGAGGTACGGGCAGCTTCCTTCAGAACATTTGTCGGCTTACACACACTGTCTGGGCTCCCATGCCCAGCTCTGAGATTCTCTGATGTGGGCACAGCTCTCCACACCACTGCTCAGAGATGCAAAGGTTTTTAGGGGAAGTCTTTGACTACAAGAACAGAATGAGGCAATAGACTTCCACCATCACAGACTCACTGCATCCTGTTAAAACTGGTTTCACAGTAACAGCAAACAGAATTTACCATCACGTCAAGCCAGAAAAGATCCTTTTCCAGTTCTGTCTAGAGAGCTCTTTGCCTGGAATTATCACCTATTTGTTTTCAGCGAAAGATGGCGAAAAACTCAAGTGGCGTTCTCAAGAGTGGTAACACTGCTGGGCCTCCCAGTGCCGACTCTCCCCAGCCTGGGAATGGTACCCTCCTGCCCACATTCCTTACCTCAGAGGGGAGGCAGCCCCCAGAATTATGCAAATTCCCCCATTTCAGTGGGAGGCAGCAGTGTAAGATTAGAAAAAGATCCCAGCATTCTTTCTGATCCAAGTCATGATAAAATAGCTTTGCCTCTGCAAACTTCTGCACGGGATTTTGTGGCTACAGTTTGCAAGACTGAAGTTGTCAGACACACTCCCATCCCATTTCGAAAGAATCTGAAGAATGGTGGCCAGATCCATAAAATTAAATCTTGTGGCTCAAAATGCCCCTCACACTTGTATCAAAGGCTGTTAATGCCTTACCCTGAAGTGACAGAATTCCAGAAAATATTCATCAAGTAAATAAATATATATGTATCATATCTGTATCTATATTCATATATCTCTATCTCCATCTATCTATACATATATGAAGATTAAATTAATGCAACACCGAAAAAGAAAAGTACATGTGGAAGGTGTCTGGATTTCAATACTCCACTGGCAGGGGTTGCCCAGGCAGAAAGAACAAAAAGACAACCTTAACACACCTCCCCAACACCCACCCAACACACACACACACACACACACACACACAGGGTGTCACGATATTTGCCCAACTTTTAATTTTATTTTTTCCTTCTCCAATGCTATGTAATCTAATCTCAGTGGTAGGAATGTGATTTTCATGGGTTACACTACAGCCTAAACCAGCAAGGAGGATAGCCGAATTCCACAGGATCCCCTGATAACAAAGTAGCTGCAGAATCCCCCAGGGATTCCTGTCAAATTTCCCTCTCAAAAAGGGAAAAGGCTGCTACCATAGCTCAGGCCAGTGATCAATAAGGTCCATGGAACCTGCTCTGCCCTGATCTCATTGCAAAACTCCTGGCCGGTAGACCTTTGGGCTTTCCAGCTCTGCAAAGCCATGCCCTCGCCGGCTGAGCTCTACCTGAGAAAAATAAACACATTTAGCGGGCCCTGCCTCCATTCCCTTTTACAGGACCTGAAAGCGGGGAGGTGGAGAGGTTCCGTTTTCTGTGTGTGTGTGTGTGTGTGTGTCCCAGGCTGGGGACACAAGCAGCGGGAGCAAAGGTTAGGAACGTGCCCACAGTACTACGCCTTTCAGGGGGCTCAGCCAGCGCTTGGGAGAAAGGCTCGTTCCCTCTGGGGGTTCAGAGGCTGACATCTAAGCCGGGGCAGCGCACGAGGCGGCTACCATGGGGCCCCAAACCGTCTCATCCCGGGGGTCCCCGTCCTAGCAGCCCCGGCGGCCTCTCCCTCTCCGCTCATTTGACAATACTCCTGCCGCAGAAATGAAGTCTTCCCCATAAGCAACTCGCAAAGCGCTTCGGTCTCTTGCCCCAAACAGAACAGCAAGCCCAACAAGACCGGCTGAACAGGCGCCTCCCCCTCCCCGAACTCGAAGGAAAGTTTCCCCGTTTTAAAAAAGCGCGATTCTCGAATGAATCGAAAACACCCTCCGGCTCCCGTGTGCTCCCGGCTCAGCGCCTCCAACCTCGAGCACAACCCCCGGGCGCACGCGGTCCGGACGCTCCACCCTCCGCCAGCGGCCGCCTGTCACCCCGGGGGAAGCCGACAGGGGAGTCGCCCTCTCGGGCACCAAGGCGCTCCCCGCCTCCCCGGAGCTCCCCTCTGCGGCCGCGTTCGCCAGACAAAAAGAGACGGGATTTGGAGAAAGCGTCGCGGACTCACCTCGGGGCCGCGCTCCCCCGGCCTCGCCGCGGGTCGCCCAGCCGCCAGCCGCCCCGCCGGGCGCCTCGGAGCATTGTTTGGAGAGTGAGTGCGCGCGGTGCGTGCCCGGCCGCGGGCGGGCGTCCTCTGCCTGGGCCGGGAGGCCGGGTGGCAGCTGCGAACGCGGCTCCGCCCCCTCCGCCTCCGGTTCCGCCGCGCGCCGGGGCTCCCGCCGCACCTCCGCAGTCCCCGCCGCCGCCCCGCGCGCCCCCCGCCCCCGGCAGGCCCGCGCGCCTCCGGCTCCCTGCTGCCGGGCTGCGGCTCCCGGGCCCCGAGCGCTCCCAACTCTCCCCGCCCCGCCCCTCCCTCCCTCCCGCGCCCACCCGCCCGCCCGGGAAGCCCCGCCCCTGGCCCGGCGCTGGGTGCCTTCCGACCCGCGAGCCGAGCCCCCACCTGCCCCCGCCCCAGAGGCGGCAGTGCGCGCCTCCGCCGCGGCGGCGATCCGGGCTTGCCGCCTTCCTTTGAGCACAATGTGTGTGTAGGTATCAGAGGTGCCCGGCATCCCTTCATCCGGCCGGCTCTGCTAGACCCCGGGGCGGGTAAAGCCCGACCGCTGGGCGGGGAAACGAGAGAGCGAGGGGTCGGGAGTGGAACAGCGAGGTCGGGAGCCCAGCCGGGTCGCGAAGGCTGCGTGGGCACCGATACTGGCCGTGACTGTGGCGGGGGAGGCGAGGGAGCCCGGCTGGGATTCCCGACCGCGGATTCCTGGTCCCGCTCAGTCCCGGGACTGAGCGTCAGGCACGTTGCTTCACCCCCAGGAACTTCAGTTTTCTGGACATAGAAGGAAGGGTTGGGCTGGGGAGAGCTGGTCTAACACCTCCCCGGGACGGACAGCCAGGGCTTCCTCGGGTCCGTATTACACCTGTGTTTACAGTTTTCCCTGAGTGACTCACTCACTGAGATAGACTTGAGTTCGAGAGAGTCCCCGGGCTAAAAACTCCTGTAACAGAGTATGACTGCCTACCACCTAGTCAGTCTCCTCCCTTCTGCCTGTGAGGGTCAGGAACCTTGACCCGGGTGTTTCCTCAGGGAATTAGCGAGTGCCAGGCTCACCACCTTAAGCCTGCCTGGGTGAGGGCAATGTGGTGGAATGGAATAGGAAGAAGACCCTGGAAAAACACCTGTGGCCTCCTCTCTGGCCCTCCTGCTCCCCAGAGAGGTAATATATGGCAACTCCAATTAGGTCCTCTGCCTTTCAGTCCACAGGGATGAGCCCATGAGCCTCCAGCCAGCTAAGAGGCGAAAGACTGGTTTCCCTTGAGATTCCTGGGCTTTCCATGAGATCTGGCAGTGAGAGCAGGACTGAGGATGAGGAGGTAGGTGGAGGGGAGACCTGTTCTTGAGGTTTGGCTTGGGTGCGAGAAGAGGGGAAAGGTAGAGGGATATAAGGAATACTTCCTTGTGCTCCAATGTCTGCATTTCTCCTTAGTGTGAATAGAATTGGGGGGAGGGGAGATGGCATAGAGGGATGGAAGGAGAACTAACATTGTTCAAGTACCTACCCTGTGCCAAGCCACCGTACGAGAGGGACATCATCCCCATTTTACAGGGAAGAAAGCTGACATGCAGAGGACCACAGAATTTGCCAGGGCCTGTCCGCTGAACAGTGGTAATACTGGGATCGGAAGCAACAGCCATCTGGTTCCACTGGTGGACAATTCCGGTCTTGCCGTGCTGCCCTCTCCAAGTCCTGGCAGTCCAGCCTGATTTTTCCTTCTTCTCAAAGTGAGAGGAAACCATGTGAACAAACAGGGAAGGAAACTCTGGCTAGTATCTGTCAGCATCCAACAAAACGGAAGGGGCTAGGCCTCTCTTTACCAAGACCTGTTGGTCTGGAGGG
>PISX010005157.1:0-30925 GCA_004024625.1 Mellivora capensis | reverse complement strand
CACCCACCTCACAGGATTGAGCATAGAGAAGGCATTCCCGTTCCCCCTTGATCTTCCTCTCTTTACTTAATGTATCCCTAACACACAAACAGGCAGAAGAACATAAGGATCAGAAGCAAAGGCAACGGTGTGACGAGATTGGCACTTCTGTGGCGTGGGATGGCAAGGGAAGGGTTAATTCAGTCTTTCTGCCAAATAATCCGTGTCCCCACGTGTTTTGCTGCACTCACACAAAATAAATGCATTATTCCGTAGTTGCTGACATATCATGTGAATCTTTTCATGCCAGCGACATGGCCTTAAAGATGGCTTCATCTTGCCTAATGAAAAGAATCAAAAAAACATTCAAAAGACCCACTTAGAGCCATATAAAATACCCGTTCTCTCGTGCAGGGTTCCACCAGTGACTGTTAAGTATGTTATCTCCTCAGTAAAGCCGCGGTAAGCTCATGCATTTTAATAAACAATTCTCGTTCGAACTTCCAGAATGCATCCTGCAATGCAATGTCATTGGTGTGTATGCAGCACTCTGCTTCTGGTTACTTACCGGTCCATTTCATGACACCTCTAACTGCAGGGCTCGGGTTCCCAGATACAGATCAGACCTTGAAGAGGAGTGATTCCCTTTAGGGTTTTAGTCCATGAGCACCAGTCTGTATAAGACAGCCATGAGAGGGGGGGAAATTAGGACAGAGGCCCGGACAGGTAGTGCTTGGGTGGTCGGTAAGCTAGAGTCATTTGAAATTAGAATGGCAAAAAGGCAGAATGAGGACGTGTACACATGAAAATATACTGAGAGGAGGCTAGCTGGGATACTGGAGGGGTTGGACGTTGGACCATGGGAAGACTGGACCAAAGTAATCCCATGCCTGATTTCTCCCCAGCTGGAAAGTAGAGCTCCAAACAGCAGAGAGGTGTCTCTCCCCTTAAAGGGAGAAAGTGTTCAATGTTAGTAAACAAACATTTATTGAGCACTTTACTTACAAAGCGCAGGATGAGGTCCTACAGGGAAAACAGGTCTGTGAGTGGGAGGTAATGCAGGGACAGTGGGGGCTCAAAGAAAGAAAAGACAGAAACCCAAAAAGGGGGTTCACAGAGGCAGGGGACTTAGGAGGATGAGAAGGATTTCAATTTGTGGACAATGGGAAATTTCCAGACTGAGAGAATGGTATCCACAAAAGAGTGCTCAGAGGAGAGGCAAGAGACTTTGCAGAGATTCCCCATACTGTATGGCTGGAGCGTGGTTATAGGAGATGAGGCTGAAACCACAGCGTGGGACTGGCAGAAAGGAGGGAACTTACCAACCAGGGAGCACTGACTTTTCTAAGCAAGCGAATGACGTCATCCAAGCTAGTTTTTCATTGGCTCTACCTGGAACTTCTATCCCAGATAGATTAGGAAGTGGGAGAAGAGGTCAGAGACAAGGAGACTGGCTTGGAGTTTCTATCTTTGGTCCAGATAGGAGGTAAGGGGCAGTGGGAATGGAGAGCAGGGATGTGGGATGGATGGTTTGGAGAGATGTGAAGAGGGAGATCTGGGGACTGACTGCTTGGTAATTCACTGAGGGCAATAAGATATTTACAAATAACAGCTTACATGGCGGAACATTCGCTCTGTGTCAGGCCCTGTGTGCTAACGATTTGTATGCCTTTTCTCATCGGAAGCTCACAGAAATTCCCAGGCTGGTGCTGCTATGGGGGAGAGGAAGGAATCAAAGATAACCAGCAGAATTTTAACCTCCAGAGACTGGTAGACTAATGGTTGTGCTAGTACAAGTAGGGAAGTCAAGGTACTTACGCTGTGAGCTCTTGTGTCAGGTGTGTACTGCAGCCAACCGGGGAAGGACGGTATCCTGCCAGCTGTGGCATGTGGCATTTGGAACCATAGAAAAAAATCAAGGACATTGGATAAGAGATGATATGAAGTGGCAAAGCGTTGGCAAACATGTAATCTAGAAGACGCCATGGAGAAAAGGAGCATGGGCCCTCTCTCTGAGACCTTCTGAAACCCAGAGCCGTGTGCAGAGGGAGACTAGCCAGGAAGGAGGTGACATGAAGGGAATTCAGGTTGCAATGAATTGTGTCAGATGGAGAGTGTCTGAGACCAGCTTAAACTCTTAGTTACTCTGCTTATAACAGCAGGAAGTTCCAGTGGACCCCACAGAAGAAGGAAATCAGGTGCAGAGGAACATGGGATGGAAAAGGTGGGCTCCTCCAGTGGGCTGTCGGTCCAGAAAAGGGCGTTTAACAGGGAGGAGGATGGGCCACAGATGAGATAGGATGGCATCTCTGAAAGCCACAGGCAGGTGCCCAAAGCCACCCCAGAGGGGACTGGGCAGGGAAGGAGCGAAGGAAAAAGTTCTTCTGAAAATTGCTGGGAGGGTCTCATCTGAGCTGGAGGCTGGTGGTCTCAGGGAGCCAGCCAAAGGTTGGTCCAGCAAGTGTGCACAACCCCACTCTCCTCCTTCTTTCTCCCCAAGTGATAATCAGCTCTTTTGGTTACCAACCCAACTTATCTTTTTCTTCTCTGAGCTGTGGAAATTCAAGGAATCTTATCAGCCAACCCCTGTCCTGTGATTATGGCATTACATCCTTGTGTCCCAGCATTTTAAAAAACCTTTTCTAACATCCCATTCTTCCCTCACCCCCCGACTCTAGTCCTAGGCAATTCTCCACAGGATAAAACATTCTAAATAATTTACAGTATCATATTCCAAGCACTGAATAGATTTTTTCCACCAAAACTAAAAGCTATTATTTAAATAACTGCTGGATGTCAGAATCTCAAACCACATGGGACTGAGAGCCAAGGGTTCAAGATTATTATGATCTTCCTTTGTGCCCAAGTGCCACAGAGCTCAGACGTCAAGGGCTAAAGAAGGAAAACAAGTTCTTTTTTTTCCTTTTATAGCATAAACACGGTTAGATGTGTATTTGGTGATACCAAATAGAAAGATACCTTATAGAAATAAGGTACCTTAGAAATAAGATACCAGATACCTTATAGAAAACCTCATTTTTTAAAAAAAATGTTACTGTTATAGGTTGAATTGTGTTCTCCCACTCCCCCCAAAAAGATAAATTGACATTCTAACCCCAGTTTCTCAGAATGTGACCTTATTTGGAAGTAGGGTCTATAAAGAGGTAACCAAGTTAAAACAAGGTCATCAGGTTGGTCCCTAACCCAATGTGACTGGTGTCCTCATAAAAAGGAGGGAAATGACAGACACCCAAAAAAGGAAGACTGTGTGAGAACACAATGGAAGAAGAGGCCATGTGACTAAATCGATGTTTCTAGAAGCCCCAGAAGGCCAAGAATTGCCTGCGTACACCAGAAGCTAGAAGAGACAAGAGAAGGTTTTACCCCAGAGCTGTTAGGGAGAGCCTGCCTCTTGACTCCACCTTGATCTCAGACGTCTAGCTTCTAGAACCTTGAGGCAATACCTTTCTGCTGTTTTAAGCTGCCTGGTTCTTGGTACTTGTTAGAGCAGCCCTAGGAAAATAATACAGTTACTAAGATGAAAATATGCCAATGAGTGATATACACTCCTGCTTCTAGACAGAAGATAAAGATTTTTCAAAAATCAGCTCCAAAGAGCATGACACACAGGAGACAGGTTAATTAATGTCCCCTAAGGATATAAGGCCAAACAGCTTTCTGTAATAAGGTCAGCATGTCCCTTTGTTCAGCCTGCCCTAGGAAAAGAATGGCCATTCTTTCACTGATAGCTCCCTCCTTCTCCGGTTTCAGAGCCCATGATTAGGAGAAAGTCCTGGTTCCATACCTGTGTTGGAATTTGCATGGTTGAGAAACTCTTTACCTCTGCACCCAGGCAGTATGAATTAAGATGAAACTCAAAGCCCATCAAAGGATTGTTCTGGGTCCATGTACATTCCAGAGATATCATTAATGGACAGGAGAGATCATCCAGGTCTAATCCTTCAGGGACAAATGGAGACGTTGAGGTCCTCAATGACTGACATGACGAGATGTCGAGGTAGTTTGGTTTTAATGTGGACTCACTGTGAGTTAAGGCTGTGAAAATGAGAACTATTTGAGGAATTAATTCATGACTGCACTGCTTGGCTTTCTGACTGAGCTAGAGCCAGGGTTGGAAAGAAGCAGAATATTTGATGTTAGGAAGAGTCACAAAGAAAAAAACAAGCCCATTTGAAAGTTCTGCTTCATTACTCTAAGAAAACCACCTAATGCTACAGCCACTTCGGGAAATATAGTTTAACGGTTTCTTAAAAAGTCAACTATAACTTTGTCTTCTGGCCCAGCAATTCCACTCCTAGACATCTACCCAAGGGAAATGAAACTAAGGACACACAAAAACTCCCACACAAATGTTCCCACAGCATTATTTGTAAGAGTTAAAGAGTACAAAAAACCCAAATGTCCATCAACTGGTGAATGAATAAGTACATGGTCTTATTCACTGTCGGTACAGTGAAATACTATTCAGTAATAAAACGATAAATCCCTGATACCCATGACAACACGGATGTATTTCCAGAAGGTTACGCTACCTGAAAGAAGACAGGCACAAAAGGTTACTTAACGTGCGATTCCATTTATAGGAAATGTCGAGGAGAAATAACTTGACGGAGACAGAAAGTAGAACAGCTGCCTTGGGCTGGGAGTGGGAATGGGGTCTGGAAGCAGGAACTAACTATCAATGGGCACAGGGTTCTCACTCCAATGGTGGAAGTATTCTACCAATGGACTGTGAATCATGATCACACAACTTGAAAAATTGACTAAAAATTGTTGAATCGTACATTTAAAGAGTCGAACTTCATAGGATGTGAACTATATCTTAATGAAGTTGTTTATGAAAGGAAAAAGAACGGAATATGATTCAGCCTTAAAAATGAGGGAAATGGACAACTGTTACACCACAATGAAACATTAGGACGTTACGCCAAGTGGGATAAGCCAGTCACAAAAGAAAAATTGCTGTATGATTCCACTTTATGTGAGGTCCCTAGAGTAGTCAAGTTCATGGAGAGAGCAAGCAGAATGGTGGTTGCTGTGGGGGAGGGGAACATGAGTGGGGAATTATTGCTTAATGGGTTTTCCGTATAGGAAGATGAAAAGTTCCGGAGATGGGTGGCGATGACAGTTGATCAACAATGTCAGTGTGCCTAGTGCCACAGAGCTGTACACTTAAAAAAGTTGAAGTGGTATATTTTACGCTACATATACTTCATATAATTGAGAGAAAGATTAAGAGAAACACTTATGTTTCTATAAGTGAACTACCTATTGCTGAATGAAACAGGTCTGGGAACGCTCATGTTTTCTTTTTTTTTTTTTTAATTTAATTTATTTTTTAAGTAGGCTCCACACCTAGCATGGAGCCCAACATGGGGCTCGAACTCACAACCCCGAGATCAAGACCTGAACTAAGATCAATAGTCGGATGTCCAACTGACTGAATCATCTAGGCGCCCCAAATGTCATGTTACCTTTAAGTCAGTGAGCCTTGGTCATTCAAAAGACCATCAGTTTTTAAGCTCCTGTAGGAAACAGATAGATCCACAATTCTATAAAGTCACAGAAACTCCAGGCCTATTTTCCGCCTGCTAAATCATGGATGAGAAAACATCACACGCTTTACCATTCAACCATCCCACCGCTGAACATCCTTCTCCTCTTGTCTCCCGCAAGGCAGCTTTGGTTTTGCATTTTACTAGGTCAGTAGACTTCTGAAAGTCCTGACCCCTGTGTTGTTTTTGTTGACTTCTGCGACCTAGTCATCATTTGTCAAAACCCAGTGGTGAGACTGCCATTATATGGACTATATCTAAGTCGTTTTTACTTATAAAGGTAAGTAGTGCTTACCTTTACTTACAAAGGTAAGTAGTGCTCTGAATCATGTTTTCCCAAGGAATGCTTAGTGGTAGAAGAAAAGAAAGTTTTTTTTTTATTTTATTTCTCTAAAAAGATACATCATTCGCCATCTATTGCAAAGTTTTATGAGCCTGTTGAAAAGCAAACTGTTTCCTTTACTTATTCACCCTTAAAGTGAGGTGGTCTTTACTCTTTCCCTTCTTTTTTCCTTAGGGTTCTCATAGGAAATCTACTACAAAAGGATTGAAAGACCATCTTTTGGACACTTACAGCATTTTACTAATAACCAACATCGGCCCTTTCTAGGAGTTAAAATCCCATTTTGGTACAGCACAAGTGACTCTGAGGACATCTTACTTCTCTCTATGGCCTACCACATGAGGAAACCAAAAATACTTTTACCTGCTTCCTCCTTTCATGCTTCTGAGAGCATGAACTGAGTGAAGGGAAAGATGGTGCCTGGTTTCTGTGCTGGGTGGGTAGGGTGACATGGGGGGAAGCAAACAAACCTTCCACTCTAGGACCTGCAGATACATGCAAGCTTCCTTCAATTTCAGGCCCACACTATGTAATTGACATAGATTATCTAGAACCTTCTATCCAACCCCAGAGCCTTCTCCAAACACTGGCACTTACCAGTAAATGAATTCTCCCCAAGTCAGAATCTCCTAGAATTAGCATTCTCATATAGGGTGGACTTACATGGTCAGAACAGTCAATAATCAAGTATAGAAGACTGGACGGGGGAGGGGAAGTGGCTTATTTATTTGCTAGAACCCCTGTTTAAACTACCAGATTTTGCCTACAATACTCCCCTTGCCGTACTTTGCATAGGTCAGGCTAATCTGCTTGTTGATTTACAGCCCTAACTGGTTCTGACCTATCAAGAGAGTGGCTGAGAGGCTCCAGGAGGAATGCTTGGTAGAATGTAGAGTGGTCACAGAAGGTAGCAGAGTCACCAAGCTTTGCAAGTGACCAATGAATGGGGGGAGGGGACCACCATATCTAGAAAGGGGGAGGAGAGCAAAACCTTCAGCTAATTTACTGGAAAGCCCCAGGCTTTGTTAAGGAGGCTTTAGGATAATGGCCCTTTTGACTGACTGTTCAGTTTTTTTCCTCCTTTTAGAAGTGGCAGTGGTGGCTGGCAGGGAGAGACATGTAGCGAGCAGGGCAGGAAAGGGGTCAAAAGACACGTGATGGGGCTGATTAACAAGTAGGCTTTTTAAGCAGTGGCCAGGGGACACCTGCAGCTCTTCCAGACTTGCTGGCCCAGTAGGGGCTGTTTGAATGAGAAAACAGCTTCCAAAAAGATGTAACACAAGAGCATAAAAGGGAAAAAGTAAAACGTGCATTTGTGAGATGAGAGAATTGTAGAGTTTTACCTCTGATTCTTCTCAAAAGAAACCTTTTATTATCTAATATTCTCATCCGTAGGTCAAGGCTCACAAGATGAGGAGAGAGGGCTCATCACCGGGGCACGTCACTGGTGTTTTGCCCCAAAAGGAATTTGCTTTCAAACAGACATGCATTCACTAATCTCTTTTCTTAAAAAAAAAAAAAAGAAAAAGAAAAAAGAAAAGAAAAAAAAAAAGAAAGAAAAAGAAAACCACAAACACAAAATCTCTTCCAACTCAGCTGACTGAGTCCAAGTGGGGATGACAGCACCATTCACTTGCATGATCCCACAGAGCCAGTGTCCAGAATGAAAATAAATGTGACTTTTCAAATCAGGGCATAGTGTTGCTTTGTTTGTAATTCAGTTAAAAGACAAGCATCACAATGTTATTGTATGAGAGGGAAGATAATACAGAGATCACATCTTTTGGGCTGTAACACCAAACCTGGGCTTGACGGATTGGCATCAGTATCTTGAGAAAGCCAGAAGGGGACAGTTCCTGATCTCTAAGGGGCTATACTGAGTGTGGTGGCAGGTGGTGGGGGCAGGGGGAGCAAAAGAACAAACCCCCCATACCTTTCACAGTTAACCAGCTTAGCCCAGATCTATACCAGATGGTTATGTCTCATATTTACTAATATTTCCCATAGCTGATAGAACCTTCCTTGATAAATATCAGTTGTGTGATCATATACACATGAGATACCTATCTGTCTGCCTGTCTATCTTTCTCTCCCTATTAAGATGCTAACTTGCCAGAGAAGTTCAGCTGCTTAAATTTGGTTTTGGCTAGACTTGGAAGGAATTAAATTATCATAAACCTTATCATTGTCACCTTTGGAAAGCCTTTGCCGACTCTGGAAGCAGACTTCCCTCTTGGTGCTTTTCCTGGCCTCAATTTCCTTGTCTGTAAAAAACAAGAAGTGATACCTTCCTCAAGAGATTGTTTGGAAAGTTAAGCAAGCTTTGTAAAACACCTAGTTCAGAACCTGGTGTCTTAGCACCCTTGAGCTATTACAACAAAGTACCATAAACAACAATAAACAACAAACATCTATTTCTCACAGTTCTGGAGGCTGGGAAGTCTAAGATCAAGGCCGCTTCAGTGTCTGGTGAGAGCTCCCTTCCAGGTTCACAGAAGGCTGTGTTTTTGCTGGAGGGGGTGAAGGAACCCTCTGGGGTCTACTTTATAAAGGCACTAATCCCATTCAGGAGTGTTCCCCTCTCATGACCTAATCAGCTCCCAAAGATCTCCACCTCCTAATACCATCCCCGTGTGGGGTAAGTTTCAATATATGAATTTTGGGGTGAACCAAACGATTAATCTACAGTTCCCAGAATATACTACACTCTGTGAGTGATGGGTGTTGTTAGAGCAGGCATCATCACTCATTCAGCACTTCGTTACTGAGGACACACCCTGTGCCAGGCTCCAGGCAAGGCCCTGATGATACAGTGATGAGCTAAACAGATAGGCTTCCTGACTTTCTGAACTGGACAGTATAGCAGAGAGGGAGGGAGTGGGGGGATGGGGGATGACACCGCCAAATAGGACCATGCGTTCTTTTTAATTATATTCCCTTCTTTACAATTTTTCTTATTGAGGTGTAATTAACATATAGTATTAGGTCAGTTTCAGCTGTCGGGATGGTGCATTTTTGATGGCAAATAATGACATCCTTCATTTGGATGGAAGGAAGGAAGGAAGGAAGGAACAATACTCTAAGGTCGCAGAGCAGGGGAACCCCACTCCCAGGCAGTTAATGAGGTCTTCTCTATGATGGATACTGTGGCTGGGGTTGCAAGGATGACGGGTGACCACTTGGAAAGTGAAGCGGGAGACGGAAGCAGGATGTGGCGAAGGGTATCTGTTCTGTTGTGGTTGTGCTGTGGTTCTCTATCAGTCTAGCAGGATTAGGGTATTTATTGGGATGGATTTGGAAGAACCAAGTCCCAGCCCTTTTCCTGGCTTGTGAGTTGTTCCCTGGCATCACAGGGAGTGCAGACAGAGCAGAGGATGGAGGCTAAGGGGTCTGCAGGGAAGACACCTGGGGGAGAATTATGGAGGCAAATACGAAGCCACCAGTAAGATCCTGAGGCAAACCCATGGAGCACTGGGCTGAGTCAGGTGAGCTGAATCCCGTTTCTGGCTAGGAGTTCTAGCTTACAGATGAGAAAACTGGGATTCACAAAACTGTATTCACCCAGAATATACACCCAGTAGGTGGTGGAACTTAGACTATAATCCAGGCCTTTTTACTCCAGGTCTTTCCTTAATAAAGCTCAAAATTATGAGAGATCCCCATGGTGTTTCCTTAACAGTGTAACAAAAAAGAAGGAGGAAGAGGAAGGGTAAGGTAAGGTAAGCAAGGAGAGGAAACAGGGGGCCGGCGGCGGGGGGGACGACAAAAAGAGGCGGAGAGAAAAATAATAAAAGAAAAGAAAGGGAAAAAAATCTTAAATTTTATTTACGACTTTTCCACTTTGGAAGGTGTCCAATTTAATCATTTATGGAACCATAAAAATCCACATCAGAGCGATCACCAGTTGAAGGTTCTGTCTCCATCTCATCGTGAGGGCAATCACTGGGAAAGACACGGGACTCTCCGTATTATCAGAACAGCTATTCCAGCCAAGGCTCGGTTATCTGTGCCAAATGCGGGGCAAGCCGTGGAGACATGGACCCCGCCGAGAGTTCAAAACCGTTCTGAGGGGTTGCCTGGGTGGCTCAGTGGGTTAAGCCTCTGCCTTCGGCTCGGGTCATGATCTCAGGGTCCTGGGATCGAGCCCCATGTCTGGCTCTCTGCTCGGCAGGGAGCCTGCTTCCCCCTTTCTCTCTGTCTGCCTCTCTGCCTATTTGTGATCTCTGTCTGTCAAATAAATAAAATCTTTAAAAAAAAAACAACAAAAAACCGTTCTGAGTCATTAGCTCCAATAAACTCGCAGTTCCCAAAGGAGCCAAGCTGGAGGTCTCTGCGGAGCCTCATTTGCGTAACCTCTTCCCTGCTCTCCTTCTGAGCAGGGAACTTGAAGACAGCACACAGCAAAGGAAAGGCTTCCTCTGCCCTCAGGGTAGACAGCAAGTTCAACCACCCAGCTGACATTGGCATCTGAAGTCTGGGCAATTCCTCGTCCTTTCATTGCTTGCCCCAGACCTTCTTTTGGCTGCTCCGAGTGTAAGGCAAACACGCTTCTCCCAAAGGCCTTTTTGGCATTTCCTTACAGCCCTTAGCCACAGTGACTGAAGACACTGTTCTTGGTGCCAGGGCCTGTCTGCTTCAGCCGCCCTCCCCTGCCAGGCACACTGTTTTTTTGTTTACACTTTTGTGAAAAACGTAAATGTGTTGTCCTTTAAACATCATATCAAAGCCTCCAAGGTGTCTATTTTCTGTTTCTTAGAAGAAAAGAATCATGATAAAAAATTGTGCTTTGTGGTTCTCATGGCATTTAAATATTTTAGAAGCAAAGTATTAGTGAGAGACGCGTATCTCCTGTTCACCAAAAACAAACAAAAAACCCCAAACCTTCATTTGATAAAATGAATGTTTAAAAAAGTAGAGTCTGGGGTACCCATGGCTTGGCCGGTAGAGGATATGACTCTTGATCTCGGGGTTGTATGTTTGAGCCCCACATTGGGTATAAAGATTACTTATGTAAATAAATAAATAAACAAACAGACAGACAAACAGATAAATAAATAAACTTTAAAGATTAAAAAGCAGAATTTGCTTTTTTTTTTTTTGTGGAATAGGTACTCAGGAGTGACAGGAATTTGTTATTCGTATTATATAGCAACAGCTCCTGGGCGCTCTGTGGTGTAGAAAGAGAAAGCACCTAAAACTGAGGTACTCTGAAGTGACACTCCAGACAAAAAATTAATCACGTATAAAAACGGTATCTTAATAGTACACTTATTTTTAACCAATGTTACAGTACAACAGAAAGATCTCAACATTTTATCCCAAATTCCATCATCTGAGACTTTTCAAGGGGAATAGCTAGAAATGTACAGACCAGAAAGTTCAATGGCTTTCCAAGACCACTGAGAAAGAAAATAAGGCCAGTCCATGTTAGCACACAAACTATTTCAAAGAAAACCAGACACTTTCAAGCAGTGAATGTCCCTGTTTTGGGGATGAGTCCATTAGAAAACATTTGTGTTCAGAAACGTCATCTGTGTGTCATGGGATCCCGGGTCTAAGATCTAAGTCAAGACCAGCTACATTAGGTTTTATCATTAGAGATTAATCTCATGGACAGACTTCAGAAAAGAAAAGGTATTGTTGCCTTTTGTGATGCTAACATCAGATCCGGATATAGACACATCCCTAGTTTCTCTTAGCAACCTATCAATTGTGTATAAACTGCAAGGTTGTAGTCACACTTTTGAAATATATATTTATTTAGTCTGTATCTTTTACAGTTAACAAGTTCTATAAGGTTTCCAACTACTCCGCAAAGTAATACTTATTTTACTTTGTCCAAATGTTGTCATTTTCTACCTCCAAAAGGTAATTTGACTTTCCCTTTGGGCTCCAGAAAAGCAGTTCAGACTCTCCTTCCCCTCTGATTCTCTCTGGATCTTCCCCCTTCCCCTCAGTTTCTGTACCTAGTTTGCGTCGATGTGCCTCCTTAAATCTGTCTTCTGTGACAGATGTATTCACCCTATCCATGAGTGTTTCCTTCCATATTTTTTATTTTAATCAGTTTTACCTGTAAAGCTCTTTTCTCACCCCCCCACTAGCCCATCTAAATTCTATTCATCTTGCAAAGTTCATTTTGGGGTCATGGCCCCCCCGCACCATGTCCTTTTGCTCTTAGCACCATCTACTGTGACCTCCAATACCATTTATGTTGGTCCCCTTTCATCACTTCCATGCCTCCTTCCATTGTTCTTAACCATTTTACAAGTTTCTTTCAAAGGTCAGAAACCTTGATTCATACTCATTTCACATCCTTCTTCACCTGTAGGAGTGAACTTCCCATAGAAGAAGAGTCATTTGTGTGTCTCAGAGTCTTTGATGGTTTCCCTGCCAGTCCTTGTCAAGAAAATATTTAGTGGAAGTCTGTCCTCTTTCCAGGTTTGTTCTCCACCAGGATGGTTGTCTCACTGTCTATGCGCACAGGATACCGGAGGGAAAAGCAGAAACTCATTATTTCAATATAAAGAAGCAGAAAAGAGATTCAGTGGACCATTGGGCTGATAGATGAAGACCATGCAGTCTATGGTGCACCTACAGGCTTCATGGAGGCATTTGATGAAGACTTCCATGACATCTTTGTGTGAAAGAGAGAAAAATAAATTGTGTTGAATCCAAGTCATTTCTGGATCCTGAAGCAGTTATCGCTCACTCTAAATTAACCCACTGGCCTCCTGGATTTTATACAGCGTATCAGTTTCATAGGCTTGTCCTGCCACCCATTGCAGGGCCAATGTTCAGGGTGCTGAGAAGAATCTGGGTTCTCTGACTTGGTCAAGTCCACAACACCTGGTCCTCATCACCACTTTTTTGAGCCAGTCCTTTCCTTTGCAGTCTCTCACATTATAGGCTTGATGTTAAGCCAACCACAAAGTGATGAGTTGCCAAAAAGTCAAGACAATGCTAGCCCCAATGTAATGGCGGGTGATGGGGTACTGGGCAGAGCTAAGGCCTAGCAGAGTCAAGAGTCTGGACACTATTGAAAAGAAACAGTAAGAGCCTGGAAGCTGTACCCCCCAGCAAAGAGGATTTGATAGAAAGAGGAGGCAGCTGGGTTATATTTCATCGATACATGATAGAAAGATAATATGGAACTGGGCCTTTGTTTATACGAAAGCTAGGACTAGCTAGGACTAGTGAGGGTAGATCATAGGGAGGGGACCTATACGGACCTATACGGACCATGACAGCAAGCTCCCCACATTGGTAAGATGTAAGGACTTGAGTTCAGATAATTCATCAAGATATTATGGAAGAGATTCCTGCATTACATGGAACTAAAAAGTAGGTGTTCCCTAATGCTATATACAAATTACTCTAACTCCAAACTTCTTTCAGTCTATTATGGTTTTCAGTTCCCTTATGTCTTTCAAGGGATGGAGCACCTATAAACAAATAAGAATGCAATTTCAGATGTACAGATAAATCAAGATTTCATGCAAGGGCAGGATTTGGAAAGGGGGGTGTATGGGAAGGTTTGTCCAACTTCTCAAGAGTAGGTCTTTCTTGAGAACATGGTGGTTATGCAAAAGGCAATACTATTTCTGTTTTTGCCTTCACATCCAGCATACCACTCAATACATTCTCCAGGTTTTAGGCATCCTAAAACCTCCAAAAGTTTGAAAAACACAGATCAGTCGCTTTAAACGTGTCCAGCCTTCTTTCCATGTTCATTTGCCATGGGTAAGAATAGCAAATAATTGAACTTTGGGGGGATGATTCTTTGGAGGAAAAAATATGATTTGTAGTGTTATTTTCATACATACAATCCCATTTATTTTCCAAGATGATTCTGTAAGATAAGCATCATCATTCCAATTTTACAGTTAACAGAATTGGGGAAAGCAAGCAACTCACACAAGTTCACACAACCATGAAGTTGTGGAGCTTGTATTTGACTCTCAGATGGCCCTAGTCACATATCCTGCATATTTTTGAAAGATAGAAGACTATGTTTAACGCTGTCCATTTCTTCTGAAGGGAATGGCTTGGCTTTACGATAGAGCGGTCTTTGCGTAGCGGGCAGGAACTCTGGCTTTGGCATTAGTGTGGGTTTGACGGTCAGCTTTACCCTCTAAATAGCTGAGCGCCCTTCAACAAGTTCATTAATTTCTCTAGGTCGCTGTATCCTCGTTTGAAAAATGGGAGTGCTCGCAGTACCTTCCTCATAGGGCTGTTTTTGATAGTCCGTGAAATAATACACGGAAAGCACCGAGCACAGTGTGAACACAGAAAGTGAGTTCCAGATATTGTGAAGAATGTATATTCTTCTTTACCTTCTCTCTCTCTACTTGGAAGGGGGCTGGTAGGGGTCAATAGAGATCAGTGAAGAACTAAGTTACAGGGAATCACCACAGGAGAGAGAGATGGGACAGCCGATTGCTCCTTAGAAGTGAGACTTACTGGTAACAGTAGTGCTCTTACGGGCTGGAATAATTCCTTTCCTAACTTATTCTGGCAGCGCCCCTCCCCCATGCACCTCACTTTTGTAGCCCTTCAAGGCAAATGAAAAAATGTCTTTTCTTTCCTTTTTCTCTTTTCCTTTTTTTTTGGGGGGGGGGGCTCCCTGCTATATCTGCCTGAGGTGCAGTCCAGACATGGAAAGAGGGAAACCAGACTCCCTTGGCTGGTGTCCCTTTAGTGCCCTTATGAAGCCAGAGGAGGAAGAAGGCTTCCCATCCTGGGGTGGATCATGACTTCAGTCTCTTCGGGCACCAAGAAGGTCAACACCGACTTGATGTTTTCCACCTTCAAGCAGACAGTGAGAGTGTTTGGTAATAAACCAAAGCACTGGCAAATCTTGGCAGAAGCATTTAGAATGGGGTGGAGAATAAGGTTTGCCCTCAGCTTGCTCCCTTCATCTTCCTTCTTCCTTCACTGTTCCCCTGAGGTCTGGGAGAGCATGAGAGGTTGGCAATGGCCATTCATTCACTTGCCATTCTGCATTTGCTGGGAATCTTTGTCTTTGGCTCTCTCCAGATATTTGCATTATCCTACATTTTTTCTTTGATGTCACATTTATTGAGGCATAATTTATATACAGGAAGTTCACCCTTTTGAGGTGTTGACGGACTATGAATGTCAGCAAATCTACACAGTCCTGTGACCACAGCTGCAATCAAGATATAGAATAGTTTCATCACCCCAAAAAGGTCACTCATGCCCCCTTACGGTCAGTCCCTTCCTGCCACCTCCGGCCCCTGGAAGTCACAAATTTGATTTCTGTCCCTAGAGTTTCGCCTTTTCCGGAATATCATATTAGGAGAATCATACATTGTGTAGTATTTTGTATCTGGCTCCTTTCACTTAGTATAAGGCTTCTGAGATTTATCCATGTCGCCCCACATAGTAGTAAATTTGTTCTTTTTTCACTTCTCAGCAGTATTCCATTCTGTGGATATACTGCAACTTGTTTATCCCTTCTCCAGTGGGTGGATATTTGATTTATATGTGCGTTTTTGCAGCTTCGAATAAAAATCTATTTCAAAAGGGATTTTTTGGCAAATTAAGTCAGTATATATTTTTTAAGATTTTATTTATTTATTTGACAGAGAGAGAGCAAGAGAGCACAGGCAGGGGGAGCAGCAGGCAGAGGAAGAGGGAGAAGCAGGCTCCCTACTGAGCAGGGAGCCTGATGCAGGGCTCCATCCCAGGACTCTGGGGTTATGACCTGAGCCGAAGGCAAATGCTTAACTGACTGAGCCACCGAGGTGCCCTTCAATATTGTTTTTAATAACTTACCATAACTTATTCATATAGCAATTACCAATTTGCTTTTTCAGCAGAGGCATTTGTAGTGAAATAAGATGAGAACCAGGGCCATGGGAACCTGTCACAGACATTGCAATAGGCAGCCTTCTTTCTGTACTTGACATTCCAGGCCCACGACTCCCCACAGGGAGAGCAGAACATGGCTTTCTCTCCATATCTGAATAGGCAAATGTGCTGCTGGCCAAAGAGACTGAGAAAGTGGTGGCTGCAGCTGCCTCAGATCCCCTGGTCCCTTTTGCAATAAAGCTATGACGTGAATAATCATACGTGAACAGGTTTGCAACTTCACCCAGAGAAAACTAGGGACTCAACTTTGATTCTTCAAACTCTGCTACGTATTGAAAAGTGCATACCTTAGAAGCGAGGAGAAAAGCACCCATAAAGACTTCAAAGTACCAAGATATGTTAAGTGCTGAATTATTATATAGTGTAGGCACTTAAAATGGAATTTGTCTTTTAGATACATCTGCCTCAAGTGTCACAGTGTTGCGACACGCTGTGGTATTGGATTGCAAAACTATCCCTGTTGAAACTTCTCTCTCTCTCTCTCTCTCTCCAACCTCCTTCTTTTCCCAGAAGGGGGGGGGGAAGGCAGAGAAAAGGGGGTAGGGAGTGGAGAAGGAAGTAGAAAACCTGAGTAATTGTACAGCACTTTTTATCTTAGCATCTCGAGAATTCTTTTCAGAATCAACTCACTTGCTCTATTACCTGATTGCCAGGACATGGAAAGCTAGGGAGGAACCAGAGTAGATTTTTGTGGAGAACCACAACATGGTGGTTAATTTGATGTGTCAACTTGGCTGGGCCATGGGTGGCCCAAATATTTGGTCAAACATTATTCTGGATGTTTCTGTGAAAATATTTTGGCGGTGAGATGAACATTGAAATCTGTAGACTTGGAGTAAAGCGGATTACTTCCATTATGTGGGTGGGCCTCGTCCAGTCAGTTGAAGGCCAAAGGGAATAAAACCTTGACCTCAGGAACAAGAAGAAATTATGCCAGCCGACTGCTTTTGGACTTAAACTGCAACTTTCTCCTGGGTTTCCAGTTGGCCCTGCAGATGTTAAATTTATCATCCCTCCACAATTACATGATCCAATTCCTTAAAATCTCTCTCTCCGCTCCAATCCTCCCTCTTTCCTCACACACATACGCACATATATACACATGCCCTGTTGGTTCTCTGGAGAACCTTGACTAATATAGACTGCAAGTCAGTGGCAGACGGAGTGCAGTGGTTGATGACACAAGCTCTAGAGCCAATTATCTGACTTCAAAGGAAGGTTCTGCCAGTCATCAGCTGTGTGCTCAGTCTCCTTATCTGGGTGACAATTCCGCCTACCTAACGGAAATGTGGAGGAGCAAGGGCTCTGGGAACCTAGCTGCAATGATCATTATAATTAATATCTGAGTCCAAGTGGCACTTCTGTCTGTCAAAATGGGCCCACAAGAGGTGTACTGTTTCTAGAAGCTCTGAAAATAGCAGAGTTCAAAAGTTTTGGGAGGGCCAAATAGTTATATCTAGGTACTCGTTTCTATCAAGATTTATCTACTTGTTATCAAGTATTCAAAATGCATCAGTCACTCTGCAAAGAGTTTTAGCTAATGTAATCGATCCTCCGAAGACACAAGAAGCATCGTTATCCCAATTTTATAGGTGAGGAAACAAGCAGGTTGGGGAAGAATCTTCTCTGAGGTCGCACAAGAAGATAACAGCACAGGTCTTAGGGGACTTGTCGCCACGATGTCAAACTAAAAGCAGACACACACACACACACACACACACACACAGACACGTACACATGCACACACATACGCATAAACTCCTAAAGAATCACAAAACTCGCACAGCTGGGAATATATTAAAGACCATTTCCAACCCTCCCTGAAGCTGTAAATCTCTTCTCTGGCATCCACTTAAACAAGCACTGAGCTTCCACTGACCGTTTCCTGCCCAGGATCGGTACGGCTACTGAGGCAGCTCTTTATATTTGTGGCCTGTTCTAAATGCATCACGTTTCGTTGCTTTGTTTCCTAGACAAGCCCCATCTATGTAGCAAAGTCTTCTCCCCTTTGGCCCAATCCTGCACCCGGGAGCTAGGCAGGCTATTTGCACACAGGTGTGCATCCCTCTTGTCCAATTCATCTTAATTTGAACGATCTATGTGGCAGAGCAATTTTGCAATATTAACTAGTTTTGTGGGTATGTTTGCTTCCACCACATTTCTATGTACCCACTGTGTCCTTCCTTCATCAATCACCTAGGACATTCCTGCCTACTGCCTCGAGGAAGGAAAACAGTGGAACACTGAGCACAGAGTCCGTTCTGGGACATGGCAGAAAGAAAGAACACTGCATTGGAAGGAATGGGCCTCTGTAGTAAGGAGGGATCCAACAGTGTCATCCGACACTGATGTGCCAGATGACCAGGGCCAGCTAGGAAAACCGGCCTCTCAGAGATGCCTCCCCAGACGGGCAGTGACCAAGGACTAGATGAATCCCAGACTCCACCGTGCCCTAGACACAACAATCAGGCACAAGAGGGCATCTGGTATTAACTGGGTTAAAGTCCCTACCACTGAGAAAAGGTATGAAACAAAATTTTAGCTGGGTTATAGAAAAATCTAGTTACATTCCTTGCTCAGCTAAGTGTATAGCATAAGATCTACATCAGCTTTTATCCATCACTGAAAAAGAAACTAGAGAAAGTGATTCTTTGCTTTGAAACTAGTTCTATCCCTGGAAGGGTCTGGATATAAAGTTAGGAAATCATGGTCCCAAGGAAATACCCCAAGAGTCATGGACATGTAGTTTTATCTTCTATTGGTTCCTCATTCTTTCCGGTTGCCAATATCCCTTCAAAAAGCATTTAGTGGGGCGCCTGGGTGGCTCAGTGGGTTAAAGCCTCTGCCTTCGGCTCAGGTCATGATCCCAGGATCTTGGGATCGAGCCCCACATCGGGCTCTCTGCTCAGCAGGGAGCCTGCTTCTCTCTCTCTCTCTCTCTCTCTGCCTGCCTCTCTGCCTACTTGTGATCTCTCTCAAATAAATAAATAAAATCTTTTTAAAAAAAGGCATTTAGTAAGTGCTTGGTGCATCCTAGTCAGTGCGCTAATCACTGCGAAAATCAAAAACAAGGGAGCCCTTGTGACCAGGAGGAAAGCTAAACTGTGAAGAAGCAGAACCGAATGACAGTATGACATTGGTTTAAAAACATGTAAAGGTGTCAGTTTCCCTTCCTCGGCAGACTTGAAGTTTTATCCTTGAAAAGTGACTATTAGGTAATCGAGTTGCTACTAAATCTATCTCCTGAGGCTTGTGAGATCCTGAAAAAGTCAGTTACGGGTAGAAATTCTAAGAAGCTGAGCTTTATAACGGTCTGAATCACCGTGTGGCGTGTAACTCTCCTCAAGGTTCACAGGCAGGCAGGCAGGCGAGGCAGCGCTGGGCTTTCTTGCTGATGGCCGTGGCCTTTTCCAGGACAACATATATGCATGAGACAGATAAATTATGGAGCAGTGGCACTCAGGGCTTGACACATATTATTTGTGTAATATCTATATGTGGGTGATATATTTTAATCCTCAAAGCAAACCATGAAGTCAGTATCATAATACCATAACTGGTATTATTGATAGGGAAATAAAGGCTTGGAAGGTAAAGTAACATGCCTAGTGTCACACAGGTAATTAGGGGCAGGGCAAAAATTCAAATCCAGGTCTGATCCAGAACAAAATCATTAACCTGCTCTATATTATTGTACCTTAAAAAAATGCAGAACAGGCATTTTAAAAGCCAATGGGTTACAAATCTTTTTTGTATTTCTGCTGTATCATCAACTCTAATAGGAATCAGCAAACCCTGCACCTGTTTTTGTAAATAAAGTTTAACTGAAACACAGCCAGGAACATGGACGTATGTCCATTTGTTTACATTGTCCTGTGGCTACTTTCATGCTACAAAGGCAGAGTTGAGTAGTTGTGCCAGAGACAGGATAGCCTGTAGTCCTGAAAATATCTACCATCTGGCTCATTCTAGAAAATGTTTGCTGACCTGTAATACAGAGAAAATATGATAGTAATACATGTAATTTGGCCAGGTCATATTTTCCTTAATCAGGAAGCCCTATCTTCCACATCTATCTGGAAGTTGGCCTCCTTGTATTAGATGTAAAGGATTTGAGAAACATCAGACAATCTTACCAGGTCTCAGCTTACCATATTTGAGCAGAAGTCAGTCATCCTATGTAGTATCCTTCTGGATCTATTATGAGTGCCAGTACCATGAGTAACAGACTTCTCAAGGATCTGATTTTTTATCAGTTTGGGAATTAGTCATATGGCCCAACCACCTTTGAGAGAAGGACAAAAAAAATTACTTTAAAACTTGGAACATTATCTGGGTTTGGGAACGACAAAGTAAGTGATTCTACCGGGATTATCTCTTTGGAATTAGCACAAGTCATGGCATGCCAAGAAAATTACTCTCGAAAGCAAAGGAAACATGTCTAGGGTGTTACCCTCGTTTACAAAACAATGTTTATGCCATATGCAGGGATATGTACACACACATATGTACACACACATATGTACACACACATATGTACACACACATATGTACACACACACACACATACACATTTCAGGCACCCCAGTTGAGTTTTGTCTGTTTGTTTGTTTTTCCATTTCTCGTTGCTTCCAAAGACCAGAGTTAGCCCTGTCTTCATTCTAGGGCTCTTCTGTTGCACTCCAGGACTGACTATATTTGCTTTGGCCTTTTCGTCTCCTGCTGAACCCACACTGATGATGCACCTTTCATTCAGTCTTGCAACTCATTCTCCTCCCCAACAATTTCCCGTCACCCCTCCTCATCCCCATTCTCCCAGCTCTTTAGCTTCGTTTCCTGGAGAGACGTCCAGGCAGTGACTGGGAGAGTCACGAACCGCTAGCGTAATGACACCATAAAGACGTCCATCCACCCGGAGGGTGATTGATGCCTGTTGTAAGACCTGATAGGAACATGGGGATGGGAACAGCTAGTTATTCCGGCACAAGGGATATATTCCTGGCGGATGTGGTATCTGATTAGGATCTTAAAGAATGAGTAATAGCTGCTCCCAAGAAAGTGGAGAGGAACCCCATGGAAGGACAAGGAAGAGTCTGGACGAGGCGATGCGTGGGGTCACAAGTGTCGGAGAGCCTTATCATGATGGAACTCCTGGCTCCACCCTCCTGCGCACTACCCATAGGTGCGGACGGACGCTGCCAGGGGAGGATCGAGGAAGCCATCCCTGAGATCGAGAAACGGCCTTGTGACCTCTGACCTCTGTCAAGCTCTCAGGGCTCTCTGTCTGTGTCTTCTGCTAACAATGCTTTATGGGGGGAAACCTGCGGTCAGCATTCCCCTCCACATAACTTGGGGGGGTGGGCTCACTGAATTCCCTTTATCTGGACCAGCCGAGAGGCCAGACCTACCAGAGTGGTACATGGAATCGAAGACCTGCCCTCGGGACTTTCCTTATTTAGTGAAACTATTGTTGACAAACCAAAACTGCACGCAGACCCAACACCCAGGGTTTAGCCAAGGCAGATCATATACTAAGCACATTGTGTAAGTTACAGCGTCTTTCTTTCCAGAAATCGTTGGCACTGGAAAAGAGAGTTCAGATGTCGGTCTGGTGGTTTCATAAACATCTTGGATTAAGATTCATGTGGGCAAAGTTTCTATGGGATCTGATTTAAACATGAGACAGAGCCCAGGGGGGCATGTATAATTCACATGTAAATATTTTTTCCCTCTCATGTTCACACACTTAGAAATGTCTCTTTGCTGAATTAAATAATAAACAAGAATTTTAATAAAACACTTCCTGACGAAAATCTTTAGAAAGTCGACTGCTGACCTTGATCTTTGGAAGACGGGGACTGATTAACAGTCTCAGAGCTCACATGTCAGTGTTAAGATTTGTTGTGGCCCTTGTCATGCCTACACAATATGGTTTTGTGTAGTGATCTGGGCACTGCCTTACCCAGCAATGTGACATGGGTCCCCGATACTCAGCACATTTTGGAGCAGAAGCATGACACTAAGACCCTTCTGAGAGGCTCCCGTTTTGCCCCTTTGTGACGTTACAATGGGGACATTGTTTTTCCAAGACAGTCATGAGACCAGCACTATCAGATTATGGCTTGATAGCTATGTATCACTTGGGGTTGATGTAAAAACCAGGCATTTCTAATCTCTCAGAATTTAAAAGGCCACAGTGCTTTTTTCAGAGAAAAACATTTTTTAAAAGGACTATTGAAAAAATTATTTCACAAACTTTTAAACCCTAAAAGAAATCTGGCTTTCCACTCGAATGTTTGGCTAATACGGGAAGCAGTTAAATGTGATCACTTTTCTAAACCCCTTCTGTTTTATGTATTTAATGTGGAGAGGGCCAGAGGACAGAAAGAATGCATTGTTCCTTCCAGGATTTATCATAGGATTTATCACAAACACTTTGTTTTGGGGGCTGTGTGTGTGTGTGTTTTGTTTGTTTGTTTGTTAGTTTGGTTTTTTTTTTTTTTACCTCTAAGAGGTTTTACAAAAAAAAGTCAGGACAGGATAAAAGGACAATCAACAGTTGGTTGATTCCATTACATCTGATGCATTTGTCAAATGATTAAAATGATCAGATTTCAGATGTACCTCAGGGCAAGGAAGCAATCCCTGCAAAGTAATAGCCAAGTGTCCAGTGAGGGAGGGGATGAACCTTCCCCCATCCTGAGTAATAATAGTGAGGACTTCCTCCACCCTGAGGAACAGCCTTCTGTCCTACGTTGCCCTCATAAGCATCCTTTGCACACCTCTAGCGTAATATGCATTTAATGAGGATTAATTATCTGCCCATCACTGGCTTCTCTTACTGGACTGTGAGTCCTTGATACCAACCATATGTTATTTAAAATGTTTTCCCCAGGGGCACCTGGGTGGCTCAGTCCACTAAGCATCTGCCTTCAGTTCAGGTCATGATTCCATGGACTTAGGATCCAGCCCCAAGTTGGGCTCCAGGCTCAGTGGGGACCCTGCTTCTCCCTCTCCCTTTGCCCTTCCACCTACTTGTTCTCCCTCTCTCTCTCTTTCTCAAATAAATAAATAAAATATTTTAAAAATTAAGTAAATAAAATGTTTTCCCAAATCCTGGCCAGAGTAGATGCTCAGTAAGCATTTTGGAGGAAGGAAGGAAAGGGAGGGAGGGAGGGAGATAGGCAAATTTCACTTACAAAGTCTAAAAAGGTATTGGACAAAGTAGAACATGTGTTTAGTTTGAGGGGCGATTTTATTAAGAGCCAGTTATGATTTACTCAGTATTAAAACACAAGTTATAATTTAACAGGTACTATGGGCCTTATGTAATGAGAAATAAATGCCATACATTTTAAAAGGCTTTCAAGTACTGAATATAAACTAAACTGATGACCTCAAGAATTACCCAGGATACAAGCTTTGCAAAGAGTAAAAGGTAAAAAGAGGGAGATTGTTGAAATGAGGCCAAGTGGATTATTTGCATAAATATTAGTCACTACCAACTTCCAAAGGATTTTAAAAGTGAAAAAGAAATATTTCTAAAATAAAGAAGCTTTATTTATCACCCTTATATATTATGAAAACAAAATATTTTAGTAAGTCTTACCCATGAGTGGTCGATTTCATTCTGTGTCAACGAAGTTCTTTTTTTTCCAACACGGAGAATGTAAATATGTCGGTTAATCATTAGAGACGCCCAGTCTTCATCTTTGTTCCACTCCTTAAACGAGGAGATTGTAAATCCTTGAAGTTTCCTTGGAGTTAATCTTAGGCAAAGTCCAAAGTTTAAGGTAGTGTTCTACACACCATAAACCGTGCTACCAAAGTACCCCTAACGGCAGAAAAGGGCCAGAAGACACCCTGACATTCT
Organism: Mellivora capensis; assembly: GCA_004024625.1. Taxonomy (NCBI): domain Eukaryota; kingdom Metazoa; phylum Chordata; class Mammalia; order Carnivora; family Mustelidae; genus Mellivora; species Mellivora capensis. The sequence continues at coordinate 7,260 of PISX010005157.1, read as the reverse complement.
GGAATATTCCTACTCAGTCTGCCTTCAACCTGTTTCTTTAAAGATTCTTCATACTTGGTCTTTTACCCATGACCTATCCAGATTTTTTTAAGAATAAAAATATTTTTTATTTCAGAATAGTTTTTTTGTTTGTTTTGTTTTGTTTTGTTTTGTTTTCAAAACAGTTTTAGATTAGAACACTTACAACTGTGGTACAGAGGGTTTCCATATACCCTGTACCTGATTTCCCCTATTACGAGCACCTTACATTATATTAGTAAGTTCATTTGTTATCATTAATGAACCAATATGGATACATTATGATTAACCGAAGTCCTAGTTTACTCAGATTTCTTTAATTTCTAATATTTCTTTAATTTCTAATACTCTTTTCTGTTTCAGGATCTGTCCAGGATCCCACATGACATTCTGTTGTCAGATTTTCTTAGGCTCCCATTGGCTGTTAATGGTTCCTCAGATCTTCTTTGGATGATTTTGACTCAGATCTTCCCTCATTTGGGGTCCGTCTGACGTTTTCCTCAGGGTTAGACAGGGCTTATGGGTTTTCAGCAGAAGATCACAGGTAAAGGGCACCTCCCATCACATCATATCCAGAGAACTAACCAATATGACATCACTGTTGCTGTTGACCTTGATCTCCTAGCTCAGGTAGTGTTTATCAACTTTCTCCACTTCAAAGTTACTGCTCTCCCCTCCTTTGCATACTCTCCTCACTTCAAGGAAGTTAGGAAGTTACTAAGCACAACCCATAGTTAAGAAGTGGACAGTCCAGCTTCACCTCCTAGAAGGCAGGGCACAGAAATTACTTGGAATTATTGAGATTTGTCTTCCTCTTGCAATTTATTTACTCAGTCATTTATTTATAGTAGCAATAGGCTTATGGGTATCTATTTTTTTCCTTTAGATTATAATCTAATTCTACTTTATTTTGGTGCTCAAATTGTTACCATTTTGGCTCTCATTAGGAGGTCTTTCCGTTGGTTCCTGTGTCCCTTTGACGTACCCCTACCATGTGGGGTTTGGTTTTGGGATTTCTTTTTCCTCCAGCTTTTTTTTAACTTTCTGGCACTCGAAGATACTCCAGGCTCATCGTGTGTGTTTTCTGCCCGGCTCCTAGAAGCAGCCATTTCTCCAAGGAGTTCTGCCTTGTTCCTTTCACTGGGGACTACTCTAAGAGATCAAGATTCTAGGTGTGCTGGCTTCTGGGTCCTCTCAGCTGGCAGAGGAAGGAAAGATATGTGTATACTAATATATATTCCTATATACATAGGATAATATATATTCTATATAATAGAATAATATATATTCCTATATACACACCAATGAATATTTGTACATCTATATGTATCTGAAGTACATACAGATATATCTATACCCATATTCAGCTAAATGTAATCTCATCCAGGGTTTCCAGTGTGAATCCATTTAACACACAGATCATTCTAGCCTTCTCCCTTTGCTTATCTGTCAACTCTCATTCCAAGAATGAGAAAACTGATTCCTATCACTGGTTATCCTTCTATTGATTTGTTCATTCCTGGTGTACACGTGTACCAGTAACTATTGTTAATCTGCACCCCTATGGAAAGCAACTTGATTGACAGAGCGCAAAACTTATGTACAGTTTCTTTTGCCTTTAGTTGTATAGACTCTACTCATTCCAGAAGTTCCTAAGGTCAGAACCACTCCCATCCTCTCCACCCCACCGCGAGCACACATCCCCTCCGTGAAGTCATTTTTTGTGTTTCCATTCTGCATCCCATCCCTGGGATTCCCTGATCTCCCAGATAATTTTTTTTTAAATCTGCATACATTCAGGTTCATGCTTCACACAGATTTACTTTAATATTAAAATAATGTTCGGGGTGTCTGGGTGGCTCAGTCGGTTTAAGAGCCGACTCTTAATCTCAGCTCAGGTCTTTATCTAAGGGTTGTGAGTTCAAGCCCCTCATTGGGCTTCATAGTGAGTGTGGAGCCTACTTAAAAAAAACCTAATAATATATTATTATTATATATATTATATATAATAATAATAAAATAAAATAAGGTTTTAAGTTATATAACAACAATGAAACTGACAAACCACAGAGATTTATTAATGCAACAAATATTTTCCGAGTGCCTCCCTTATGTCAGGCCTTATAAGGGTGTCTCTCTGCGGGGGCTTCATCTCGTAGTTCCCTTGGAGCACCCCTGGTGTACCCCTGTAAAAGCAGGGCATAGACACGCCAGTTCAGGAAGCACAGACTAAGGAAACTAGATTGTGCTCTTTATGGCCACATCTCTAAAATTCTAGGATCCTTTAGAATTGTGGAACCCTATCTCCCTCAGTGGTTCCGGAATCTGCAAAAATAATCTATTTGGAGAACTGCATTTACATAAGGTTAGAATTTGTTTTGTTTTGTTTTGTTTTGTTTCCTTACTGCTCCTTTGCTTCTAGTAAGAAAGTGATTTAAACTGCAGGGGAGAATATAACTACGGAAATCAACCACTAGCTTTTGTCTAACACAAATGCCATCAGACTTCAGGGATAATCCCCTTTGTCATTCCGGGTGTGCTGAAAACAACAATTAAGTTGCTCTACACTTGCAAGTGATCTATTCTATTGTTGTTTTATGGGCTTTATTCGTTGCACCCGCCCCATTATCTAAACAGCTAATGAAATTGAGAGTGCAAAATTATGCCAATAAAGGAAGGAAAGGCAATCATTGTTTGTGGCTCTTATCTTTGGGGCTGGGGAAGAGGATGTGCAGGCATTAGCAAATTCACCAATGGATTAGCTTTCTTCAGAACTTTAATGTTTTGTGAAGCTTTCCAAGGTCATCTTGCCTAACTCCTAGGGTGACCCTCCACCTCCTGGTTTATCCCCAGTGGGGAAGGCTTATCTCTAACATTGCCACAACAGGTTGAGGACTTGGTAGGAGCAATGCCAGGGAGTCGAATGACTGAGTGAAAAAGTAGGAAAGATGACAATCGTAATATTTACCTACTAAGATCCTGGGTCATATCATCTGATGTGCAAACCTCTGCCATACCAAGGAATACAGCACTCTCTGGGGGGTAGAGCCCCCGCATGGCAAGAGGACTGTTGGCAGGATCTTTCAGGGCATTAGTGACGGACCAAATGACTGCCTCCGTACAAAGGGGAACTGGAACCCAGAGAAGGAAGGAGCCCAGGCACCAATCCTTGGGCTTGAGATGCTACCAGGTGCTTAAAAATGCTAAGGAGTTCTGTTACAGCGGAACTCTATTATGAAGAGACAGACAATGGCTTCTCCCCAGACTTTCCAGAATATTACTGTCATTTACGGGAGGTATGTTGACTTTGTTGTCCACACATTTGCTTTTAAAAAATTAGGAGCGAGAGGGGCACCTGGGTGGCTCAGTGGGTTAAGCCTCTGCCTTCAGCTCAGGTCATGATCTCAGAGTCCTGGGATCGAGCCCCACATCAGGCGCTCTGCTCAGCAGGGAACCTGCTTCCTCCTCTCTCTCTGCCTGCCTCTCTGCCTACTTGTGATCTCTGTCAAATAAATAAATAAAATCTTAAAAAAAAATTAGGAGTGAGAACCAGCTTTGTTAGTAAAAACAAGCTTACTTGAAAGTCTGTCCAATTGGGGCTGGAAGGATGGAGTAAGACAAGGGATGGCTGAGCTGGGATCCTGAAGCCTGGTCTACGTCATCGCCCATAAGAGCCATGATTTGAGGTGACCTGTGGCAGCCACTGGGAGAGCTCCCAGGGCTCCAGTGATTGCGGTGTGGTGCCCATGATGTGAGGGGCGGGAGATGTCTGTTTAGAAGAAGCGTGGGATATCCCCCAAAGGGAAGAAACAACAATCACTCATGCTAGCAGAGAGGGAGGGTGGGTTTTCAACTGGCAAGATAAGGTTCTTCTTTTCTTTCTGGGAACTGAGCTGGGCTTGGACTCTGAGGTATGAGGAGGCTTCTGGAACCTAAGCCAGGGTTCAGAGGTTGGGTCTGAGCCTAAAATGCCAATAGTATACAGTTCTAGAAGCAGTTGTGAATTTCCCTTAGCTTGTGACCCAGTCTTCTGGTCTCCAGCATACCACATGTGGTGTGTAGGTGTACCATAAGGACAACCATTGACTTCCTGCAGCTGCAGATAGAGATGCTTAGATGACAGAGATGACTGGCCTAAAAGAGCTATACTCGATTTTTTTGGTTGGGGGGGCGCACAGGGGAACTTTATCGGGAAGAAACATGGTCACACACAGCAGGCATGCTTTTCCTCTCATTCTTGGTCTTGTGCACGCGTGTGTGAGCACGGAAGCGCGCGCGCGCACACACACACACACACACTCATCTCTAGCTTCTGCCACACTCATAGCCCAGTTCTCAGCCACAAGGGTGGGACTCTCCTCAGTTCCTCAGACCAAGAGGCAATAGAGACAGAAGAGGGTCAAGGGGGTGAGCAGTGACCTGGTTCATAGGAGGGGGGGTCTCAGGAACGGGGTACAGAGACCAGTGGTGAGGTCTCCAACCCCATACTAGTCCCCTCTGTGGAGAGTTGGGGGAGAGCAAGGGGCAGGAGTGGCTCAGTTCTGGGGCTCCTCGGGAGCCTCACCCACTCTCCTCTGGTGTTGTCGGCCATCCCCAGCATCAGGTTGTCTTGCGGTCCCTGCATGATGAAGGTGCTGTCTTTGTAGGAGTCCTTGGTGAGGGTGTGCAGGTCAGCCATGGCCTCGTCTGAGGTGGTCTTGGCCAGTGAGATAGCCTCCTCTGGGCTGTTGGTGATCTCATAGGAGAAGACCATAAAGCTCCTTGAGGCCAGGCCCAGGCAGTTGGGGTTGACAGGCAGCCATTTCCTTGCTGATGTCTATGGCCTCCTGGCATGCTGACAGGGCGGGGTCGATGACACGCTTTTGGTCCTACCTCAGCCAGGTAGTGGTGTAGTCACCTTCAGTGTCAGGTGCAAGACCCAGCTTTTAGTGTCACCGGTACCTTCGATGAGGTGGTGTCCAGCAGGCCCACCGCACCGCCACACACCTTCTCCCAGTCCCCGGACCCTTCCCTTCCTAGCCCTCCTCATTGCTTTTCTGCTCGGCACTGAGCAGGCCCCTCCAGGCAGCGCTCTGGCCTCCCACCACATCCTCGCAGGCCACTGAGAGAAGGTTTCAGTCTTCACAGGGTAGCTCCTTCCCTTTTCCATGGTGCCCTTCACGAAGGCTGACATGTCCCCATAGCCTTCACCTGCTCTGCTAGCTTTGCCTTCTGGATCACAGTGGCTCCCTCGGGACTCTGGGGACAGATAGGCAGGCAGTGGGCTAACTGGCCGACTGGGGACCAGTGTCAAACTCTGTCAGGGCTGTACTCTTACAAGGGGCAGCAGCAATAAAGACTGCAGGCCAAGGAACAAGAAATAAACAAAACCAAAAACTTGCTCCTGAGAACATACATTTTGGCACCTTGAAAAGCTTCACACCAGCTGAGAGGCATGGGACAGGGATGTATGTGGGTGTTGGGGAGTGGGGACTGCATTCAAGTAACTAAAACTGGAGGGGCTCATGCATTAACATCTTGGGAGTGCAAAGATAGTAACCTGTCTTCGGTTCAAGGTCATAGTTTGGGATGCCAGGGGCACAGAGGTCACACTTCATTTTCATCAGCTTCCCAACACTTTTCTGCAAAATTTCTGCCACAGAAGTTATGCTATTGCTCATCAGAAACAATTTCCACACTGAATTTGAAAAAACCAGCATTTAAAAATAGAACAATATTTTAAATATTTGAAGATGACGGCAGCCTGTAGGAACTATGCATCCCCTTTCTCCGCAGAGTGCCTCGCAATGTGTGTTCATGGGCACACACAGTCACTGTTCTCTCTCAAACATCCCTCGTGCAGCTGGAGGACTTATGTTCTTACAATCTTAAAACCTTCTAAGATAACTCACGCTACAATAACAAAGGTAATAAAATGTGTAGGTGGAAGCTTGCCAAACATTTATAGAGTACCGTACTGTTCATACAGAGCTTTAAAAACATTTGATCTCATTTGAATAATACATTTCTGCCAGTGTACTGGGAGAGGTTTCTTTCTTTTTTTATTTTGCTTTATTTTATTTAACCTAAGGTATCCACAACAACTCATTTAAAAAGACTAGGCAGATGTTAGCTCTGCCCAGCACTCTGGATTTAGCTACACAAGGAGAACTATGTTTCATTTCCTTTTTTGGTATCACAGGCCTTGATCTCTAAACAAATACATGAAGTGGGTCTCTAAACTCGGAGTGGAAGTAAGCTAATCATTGACATTCGAGACACTCTGCTACTTGACACACTTTCACAATAAATGTCCAGCCATTCCACCAACTAAGTTCCTACCGTGGCAAATAATTATCCCCTTAAGGGGTCCACGCAGCTCTGTTGGGGTGTTTGGTGGCCTTCAACCTGTCTGTTCCTTTTTCCGTGTCCCTCAGAGTGCCCAGCTCAGAGATCGACACAAAGGGAGTGGTTACTGTGTGTTTGTTGAACCGGGAAAAATAAGGTAATTGTCACCAAAGGGGAACTCTGTCCATCCCAGGTGTTTGCTAAGAAATGACAGATTGAATCCTCTCACCTACTACATTCTTTTCATTGTTTATTGGGAAGTGGTCAGCTTCAAAAATGTCTTCGAGGTAAGTTTGAATCTATCTTTTTACCCGACTCATCCCCTTCTCACTGCTCAAAACATATACACACACACTTGTTTCTATAATAACATTTAGCTCTTGCTTATGGATTCATGTTCTACATACACGGGATGTCTCTCTCAATACCTTGTTTTCAAGGTTCTCGATTAATATTCTGTATGTCAAATAAACCAGTGATCAGCCTGGCTCTCTACAATGCAGCTTTTCATCTATAATGACCTGTAGCATAAAACAATCCCTATGCTTAACAAGTATAACCAATCAATAATTACTATTAAGATTAATTTCTTAACCTATTAGATTTTGAGCACACGAACAGATATGGTCCTTTTCTGAGTATCAGTATGAAAAGTGTCTAAGAATCCATTGGAAACTGCCCTCAAAGTCTATGACATCTCTTATTTTGGGGTGGCAAGATCTCTCCATTCAAAATGGATTTGATTTTTGAAAAAGGTCTCATTCAGAGGCAAACTGTTGAGTAACAGGAATCATGAAGCTGAGTTTTGATTAGAAATAAGCTTTTACTAAAATATAGCAGTGATTCTCAGTGGGAAATAAAAATTCTGGGGATGATGGGGTGCCTGGGTGGCTCAGTGGGTTAAGCCTCTGCCTT
>PISX010005156.1:0-111197 GCA_004024625.1 Mellivora capensis | reverse complement strand
CATGGACGGGACTGGAAGAGATTATGCTGAGTGAAATAAGTCAAGCAGAGAGAGTCAATTATCATATGGTTTCACTTATTTGCGGAGCATAACAAATAACACGGAGGACATGGGGAGATGGAGAGGAGAAGGGAGTTGAGGGAAATTGGGGGGGAGATGAACCATGAGAGATTATGGACTCTGAAAAACAACCTGAGGGGTTTTGAAGGGGCGGGGGGTGGGAGGTTGGGGAGCCAGGTGGTGGGTATTATGGAGGGCATGCATTGCATGGAGCACTGGGTATGGTGCAAAAACAATGAATTCTGTTACGCTGAAAAGAAATTAAAAAAAAAAACAAACAAACAAAACAGCAGCCCCCTCAGCAATGGCAGCATCCATGGAATCAGCAGATTCCCCACACAAGGATTCATTGGCGAGCAGGAAAGAAGCACTGATCTCCACCCGTTTGGGCGATCTGCTCTTTCTTTGCCCTCTCAGACAGCCTGGGAATCTCAGTTCCCACCTCCAGACTAGATCAGAGAGAAGGGTCTCCTCCCTCCTCGTGATTGAAATCATGCAGGAGAGAGGGTCACATCTCCTAACCTGATTTCTGCAAGGTCATCTGGGAAGCCTGAAGATCCTAGATGGGTAGGATCCCCTCCAGGTTTCTACAGTGCAACATGGTCATCTCTATACCATCCCCCAAACTCTCCAACCCAAAGACACACATATATATTAGCTTTAACTTATTCATTGATTCACCCCCACAGGAAGTTGAGGGAAACAGGAGTAAAAATCATGTGATCAGGCTGCTGTCTTCCTAGAGTACTTTCTCTGGGTGGCTATATCTATCTAACTATCTATCTATGTATACACATACACATATACATATATAAATATATACATAATATTTCTTTAAAATTTTATATATTTATATATTATTTATATATTTTTGTTTTTATTTCCTTTCATCTATACTAAAATCCCCCTGAAGGCAGGAATGTCAGGTAGTTTGTGGGGTTTGTTTTTTTTAATCTCTCTCTTTTTTTAAGATTTTATTTACTTATTTGACAGAGAGAGACACAGTGAGAGAGGGAGCACAAGCAGAGCGAGTGGAAGAGGGAGAAGCAGGCTTCCCGTGGAGCAGGGAGCCTGATGCAGGGTTCGATCCCAGGACCCTGGGATCATGACCCAAGCAGAAGGCAGACGCTTAACGACTGAGCCACCCAGGTACTCTGGTGTTTTGTTGTGTTTTTTTTTTAAAGACAAGTTGTGTAATGAAGATAGTGTAACCCAACTTCAGTAGGTATCCCTTAAAAGCACTGATGGCATTCTAGACATAATTCAAAATTCGTAAGCAGGTGAACCAAGCAAAAACACATGCCTTGGAACTAACAACTAAGAAATATGGTCGCTGGGGAGATGGAGAGGAGAAGGGTGTTGAAGGAAATTGAGGGGGGAGATGAACCATGAGAGGCTATGGACTCTGAAAAATAACCTGAGGGTTTTGAAGGGGCGGGGGGTGGGAGGTTGGGGGAGCCTGGTGGTGGGTATTATGGAGGGCACGCATTGCATGGAGCACTGGGTGTGGTGTAAAACTATGAATTCTGTTACGCTGAAAATAAATAAATAAATAAATAAATAAATAAGAAATACGGTCGCATTAGCCATCAGTAATTGTTTTTTTTTTTCTCATGCTGGTTGCCAATTTTGTATCAATTAGTCATTGTCCTTGAAAATCAAGATACTATTGATCTGCATCAAGGACTTAAAGGGTTCTCAGGAAATATTTGTGGATTTTGATGAATTACAAAATAAAATGAGACCACAGTAGACTAGTCTATGCAATTTTATTGTTTACGTTTCTTAAATAACTATGCATTTTCCTTTCCTTAGTAGCTAATACTAACTAGTTAAGGAAACCTTTCTGATTCCCAGGTCACTTCTAAGGCTTTGTGAAGTGGTTTTTGAATACTTTCATGATAAACCATCTTAGGAGATGCTTGACCTGCCTTAAGGTCTTGAGTGTCCTAATTCCTCAGTTGATCAATAGAAACACTCTTGAAGATGTATTGTTGAAAATATAAAGTACGTAAGCCCATAATTTTCTTCTGCTGTGAATGTAACTGGCTCCCATTTTAAGCAAAAGCACTTTGAGAATGTCAGAAAATTGAACCCTGCCTCTATCTGGATACAGAAATAAGTAGTGAGGACACTCGAAATGAAGTCAGAATGATGGGGTGGCTGAAATAATGATGAAATTAGGACAAGAGGTGTTTTTTAGATAAACTGGTTCGGTACTCCTGTTGCTAAAAGCCTATGGAATGTTGCCAAATGTTCAGTAAGGAAGATTACCAAACCACCCAAAGAAGCAGTCTGTGGATGGGTCAAGGGTCTATGAAAATGAACGGAAAGAATTTACTTTCCCTTCTTCTAGTTGAAATAAAAGGGAGGTTTTTCTTTCTCTAAGTTTGAATGAGACCAAAGAGGCTCAGGTGGCCCTGAGAGCCTTGGAATAGAGATTATTACATAGAGATGACAACTAGAGAAGTCTCAACCTGGGGCTCAATTTAATTGGTTTCTGTCTACAGGACCCCATATTATTTATCCCAATATGGTTCCAAAATTCTCTGCTTCCCTGCAAAGTAGATGTTCCTGAAGATTACCTCCTGCCTACCAGAGTGAACCTCTATTAGTTGAAATGTTTTGTAATAGTCGTTGCTTCCATTTTAGCTCAGCTGGACTCAGGAAATGAAAGGGGGGTGAGTAGCTAGGGTGTATTTAGGGAACACAGGGCTATAGCTCATTGGCTTGAGCTTTAGGAAATGGTTGTGTGTGTGTGTGTGTGTGTGTGTGTGGTTTCCACTTGTCCTGATTATAAATTTCTGCCACCACACTGGACACCAGTACCCTGCTTACAACATGGCAAGACAGACCCCGACCTGGAACTCTGGTCTCAGTGTCCTATTTTGGCCCTCTTCAAATGGTACCCTACTACATAAGGTGAGGAGTCTATGGGGCCAAGGGGTCTGAGAATTCTAATTTGAACCAAGATCTCCAGAATTTTATGGAAGTCTATTTGTCAAGATAGGAGGCTAAATTAAAACATTTTATTTCACCGTCTTCTAGCTTGATCTACAACATATTTTTAGATAAATACTGTGTGGGCCTTCATTTGTACTCTTGACCTGGTCTCCACAAATGGTAGAAATGGGCCTACTTGGCACTACTCTTGGGCAGCATAAGACTCTACCTGACCAATTCTTGGACCACCTCCAATGCAGTTCCTTTCTCATCTCAAAACAAGACTCTAACTAGTGCATGGTCCTGGCTCTCCCATTAATTAACATGTTACTTCCTCTGAGTTTTCCTGTCTGTAGAACCAGGAGGTTGGACAAGATGAGTCAAAGGTTCCTTCTAGTTCTTTGACCTGTAAATGTGGCAAAGAGCAGCTAGCTATGTCTGGCTTTTCAGCATTTACTAGGGTCTTTAAATCATTTTGAACCAAGTTTTCAGTGGGTAAAATGGAGTGTGTCCTCAGTCATGTTTCTGTCCTAAGCATGCAATGGAGTTTCCTTAGGTCTTACCAACTTGTGCCTATGAAAATGAACTTGATTAACATTGATAACTTCAGTTCCATGAGTTTCTATCCACATGTTTAGGGCAAGAACCTCTGTCCTCAAAATTTCATCAAACTACTTATGGGCATTTCCAGGGTTTCTTAACACTTCTTAAGTTTCTCCATTCTAAGCCACCATGTTATCTGCTGGAGTTCTTCTTAACTCTCCACACCACACATGAAGCCCATGTGAGTGACAGAGAGCATTAACAATGGTCCTAGGGCACCAGCTCCTGATGCCTTTAAGGCTACAGTCCCACACAACAAGCTGCAGCCAAGGTCATAAGGAATGCCTTTCTGCCCTTCTCTCTATTTTACTTCCTACTTTGTCCATGGGATGGATACATAGCAGAGATGAGCCTGCCCCACTCTCTCACACTGTCATGTGACAACATTGTTTCTCTGGAAAGGACTCAGATACAGATCCAAGGACCCCAGCACAAACCCTGACACTGACTTCAATATCTGTCTCTCCCAGGTGCTGAATGTTCTCTGTCCCCCTCCGCACATGAATATTAATCAGGCAGATGCCCATGGATTACTGGCCCACTAACCTATTAGATATAACAGATATGTGAATTCAATTGGAACACAATAAATCAGTGAATGAACGACTTATTGAGATAACTAAATCCTAAGGAAATGACAGAGTACAGCAATATTAGGCTGACTTTCCAAACATCTCAGAAATTCATTTGGATTCACAGTGTTTGTAATTACTCACTCAATATTTTAGGCCATTAGTGAATGACTCCTGCATTTTGGCAATAGAGAAAGCTAGTCACTAATATCCACTGGGTATTTGTGTTGTGCCAGGAAGCAGGATACAAATTTATATGCTTTATCTTACTTATTCCTTTTAGGTGAGGGGCTTGTAAACTTTTTCTGTGAGTGACCAGACAGTAAACTATTTTCAGACTTTGTGAGCCATAATCCTAACATCTCTGTCATACTTTTCAGCTCTGAAAGCCAAAGTGTCAACAAATGGATTTGGCCATGTTCCAATAAAACTTTATTTACAAAAATAGGTTACAGGCTGCACACAAGCATAATTTGCTGACCTCTGCTTTATGGAATTCATGGGGATGCTACCGTTTGCATCTTTGTTGAACAGACAAGGAGACTGAAGCATAAAGGCTTAGCATGAGGCTAAGCCATTGGGCCAAGATCTCAGATACAAAGGAATGGAACTGGGATTTGAACCTAAGCAGGCTGATTCCAGAGCTCACACTCTTCAGCACGGAGCCATTTGGGGTACAGGACAATAAGTTACAGATTACCATTGGTGGGAAACTTAAGGGCTGGGACTTGCCTTTGAACCTGCACTGCAAGTGGGCATCATGTTTCCTTCCTTAGTCATCATTGCAACACAGATCTCGATATACATATCCCCCACTGAGAGCAGAGTGTTCCTAAGAACACCTTCAGAAGCCAAAATGGCATAAAGTGAAGAAGCAATTACTGTTCATTTATATGAAAAAACTGAATATTCCCAAACCCCCCAGATTGCCTTTCTTAGGCTTTTCTGATACCTTAGGACACATCTTGTGAAGACATGCAGAAAATAAATCAAGATAAAGCACAGATGCTCACAGACATGGCTCAGAGCTCTGGCAGCTTGATGCTGAGATGTGGAGTGTACTTTCCAGGAAAGGAGCTTAGTGGGGCCACTATCATTGTTAGGGGTGCCCACTGCCTCAATATTGGCTCGCTGCAAAACAAACACTGAATGCCCTTTTCTCTTTTTGCCTTTGTTCATAAAAGCAGAAAACCTCTTTGGAGTTCTTTTGCTTAGTGAAACCAGGCACTAATGTAGGTCTTTCCTAAAAGCAAAATGGCCCAATGTGAACTTTTGAAAAGCAGGGTATACCTGCATACTAATCACCCATTAAAGGGAAAAAAGCCAGTAATAAATGAAAGGTCACTTTCTCGCTTTGAAGTATCAGGAAAGGATGGTGTATGCCCCAACTAACAACCCTTAATTAGAGAATTGCAGCATTCATGACTTCTTAATTGCTCTAATGATATGATCTCACTTACTACTCATTAATTTCCTCTCCAACATGGCCCTTCAAGCCAGCTCCACCTTTCATAAGGAAGCATGAGTCAGTAATAATGATAATGATAATAATAATGATAATGATGATAATTCCATTAACAACAACATATTTTTATAGTACTACTCTAAGCCACTCTTTTTTCTTATTAGGGCCCCTCAATGTAATGCCCTCAGATGGCTTCCAAACTCATTGTCTCAACCATTCCTGCCACCAAGGTCCCGACCCTAGATTCTCTTCCAGCCCAGGATCATCGCTGGGTCTGCTGCTCCTTCTTTGCACTTGGACCCCTGCCTCCAGCCTCTTGATCACACTAGGGGTAAGTGGATGGCCTAGATTTAGACCCCAGCCCTGCCCCTTTGCCCATGGTCATGCTATCTCAGCTTGCCTTGGCACATTTCTCATCTACAACATGGGCATAAAAATAACCGTAGAGGGGGTACCTAAGTGGCTCAGTGGGTTAAACCTCTGCCTTCGGCTCAGGTCATAATCTCAGGGTTCTGGGATTGAGCCCCACATGGGGCTCTCTGATCAGCAGGGGGCCTGCTTCCCCCTCCCTCTCTGCCTGCCTCTCTGTCTACTTGTGATCTCTGTCTGTCAAATAAATAAATAAAATATTTTTTTAAAAAAGAAGAAAAAAAGAAAATAACTGTATAGGGCTTTGAGAGGATTTCAATGAGTTTATATTTAAGGTGGGGAGAACAGTGTTGGCCACACAGTAAATGCTCATTTGCTGCATACCAATCACTGTATAATGTTGTGTCATTTATTTCATAACATTGTAGTTTCACTCCTCCTTGAGTATAAGCTTTGTGAAGCCATGGGCTTTGTTCAGATCACTGCTCTATCTTCTGTGCCTAGAACAGTGCTTGATGAAATCAGGGGAAATGGTAGGCTGCCTAAAGAGGAAAAATATGGGCACATCTAAGTTTAAGTTTTTATTTTGATTCCATTTAGTAAACATACAGTGTTATATTGCCACTCAGTCTTCTAAGCACTTTGAATATAGCAATTCATTTAGTCTTCACAGCAAAAAACATTTTACAGATGAGGAAACTAAGACCTAAGTGTTAAGTGGCTTTAAAATGGCTCAGCTGGACTTTGAATCCAGGCATGCTGGCTCCAGAACCCATGATCTAAGTGCTATGCCTGACAGTCTTTAGAGGAGGATTTTTTAAAAGGGTAAAAACTAAAATTTATCATTTTGATAGGTCATCTCTGTGTAGATAGAATGTAAATGGCGTTTTGTGGTTTATGATGGAATAGTCTACTATATTCATCCTTATTAATGAGTTTGTAACTTTCCTTGCACATGAAGGCATGGGGAAGCCCCCGTCGATGATCTCTCTCTCTCTGTTGACGTTGGTAATCTGTCCAGATGCCAGTGCCCATTCCCCGAGAGTTTCAAGAAGTGATAATCTGAGTGTGTGGGGTCACCTCAGGAATGCCCAGGGACATGGATAGGGGCAGAAGGATACTTTGAACTAGAAGCATTTCCTTTCTCATCTTTCTACTTTTATGTCCTCTCTTGAAACTTTACTCCCTTGGGAGATGCAGCAGATGGTGTCACTGAGCCACCCACATCTCCTTGGAATTGACCATCATTTTCCCTATATACAGTTCATTCCTGTACTGCCAGCACCTGGGCTTCTTTGCCTGAAAGCTCTCTTTGGCCTACGAAGCCCTCTCTGCATACATGTGGGGCAGGGTGAAAGTGCCAGGGAACTAATCACTGATTGATAAGAACTGATGTATAAGGATGCCTGGGTGGCTCTACCAGTCGGTTAAGCATCTGCCCTTGACTCAGGTCATGATCCCAGGGTCCTGGGATTGATCCCAGTGTCTGGCTCCCTACTCAGCAAGGAGTCTGCTTCTCCCTCTGTCCCTCTCCCTGCTCATGCTCTCTCTCTCTCTCTCTTTCTGTCAAATAAATAAATAAAGACTTAAAAAAAAAGAATTGGTGTATAAATACCCAGCACCGTTACTCCTCAGCACATGTGCAACACAGGGTCTTAGAACTCCCCAGATGATGAAGCTCAGTTGTCTACAGTGGAAACTGGCTTGATATTTGTATCAGTCAGAAGTCTACCAGAGGGGGGGGAAAACAGTATGAGATATGTATGACAGATAGATTGATCGATTGCAAGGGCATGGGGCCCCACATGTCTGAAATCCATAGGGCAGGCCTTCAGGAAGGGCAGGCTAGGACTTTAGGGCAGGGGCTGGTGCTATTTGTACTTTAAAAATCCAGGTCTCACACCATTTGAGAAGGCTTTCCTCACCATCCCTCCTATCTGTCTCATGCCTGTATGACAGCCCCTGTGTTACCATTGTTTGTCTCCTGCTTGAGGACAACCACTATTATTTCTTGGTGCCTATCTCTCTCCCAGTTCGGTGCCTAATACAAGATGGTCAACAAATACTTGAAATGGATTAAATGAAACTTCTCAGCCCTCCTGAACCACAATATGTGCTTACTCTGAAGGGAAGAGACCTAGAATATTTTTATATTTTAAGTGCCATAATTTTCATGGCATGTCCATTATTCCCCATAAAGGGCTTTTAGGTCAACATTTCCTTCTGGGTATCTACATTGTTTGGGGAAATTTTGTAAGTTGGAAGGATTTTATCCACATGTTGCCATCTTCCATTTCACACTCCTGGCTGCACTCCCAAGAATACCCAACAACTTAATTGTATTTGTAGACTTGCAAAGTAGCTTTCATGAGTAAGAGTGCCATTCATCTATGAGAGAACCCAGCAGAGTTCGCTGGCGGCAGCTTGCCAGGAAAACAGAGACACTAAGTGCTTGCTAGCTCATTGAACCATCCACTGGAGTTCTCCATTTTAAATGGCAATAATGGCTTAAAAAATCATTTTTTAATTTGTCAGCTTTCAGTTGAAACCAGAAACCTTTCAAGCACTGCCTGTACGCGTGTGATCCACCTGTCCTTCTCCTTCTCCCACGGGTGTCATCTTTCCAGGAGAGAGAGCCACTTCTGCTCTTCCTGAAAGCTCACCTTATCCCAGACTTTGAGACCTAACTAACCCTATGTGTGCTGTCTAAATGTATAAACATAAGGAGGAGAGGCAGGATGGAGCTCCACCGTGCCACAAGGTCCGCAAACTTCATATTCAAGCAATGTGCAGGGAAACCTGGCCTGTTCTTCATGTGAATGGTAGTTCAGTATTGTCTGCTCCAGCAGAGCTGGTGACAGTAATAATGGCTGCTACTCTTCACCAAGCACTGTTTGCCAGACCACCACATGGAGATGTTTACAAACATGACAGCACCTGATCTTCACAATCAGTTTATGAGGCCGATTCTCTGAGCCCCATTTTACAGCTGAAGAAATTGTGGTTCACAAAGGTAAATCTTTACTGTAGAAAATTATGAAAATTTGAGTTCGTTCTAAGATTAGAGCAGGGATCAATAAGATAGAAACTAGAGATACAATAGAACACATCAATGAAACTAGAAGCTGGTTTTTTGAAAGAATCAATAAGATCGATAAACCATTGGCCAAACTAATCCAAAAGAAAAGAGAGAAGGCCCAAATCAATAAAATTATGAATGAAAAGGGAGAGATCACAACTAACACCAAGGAAATAGAAACAATCATCAGAAATTATTATCAACAGTTATATGCCAGTAAGTTAAGCAACCTAGATGAAATGGATGCATTCCTGGCAAACCATAAACTTCCAAAACTGAGCCAGGAAGAAGTTGACAACCCGAACAGACCGATATCTAGTAACAAGATTGAAGCAGTGATCAAAAAACTCCCAAAAAACAAGAACCCAGGACCTGACGGATTCCCTGGGGAATTCTACCAAACTTTCAAAGAAGAAACAACACCTATTCTCCTGAAGCTGTTTCCAAAAATTGAAGCAGGGGCGCCTGGGTGGCTCAGTGGGTTAAAGCCTCTGCCTTCAGCTCAGGTCATGATTCCAGGGTCCTGCAATCGAGCCCCGTATCGGGCTCTCTGCTCAGGGGGAGCCTGCTTTCCCCTCTCTATCTCTGCCTACTTGTGATCTCTGTCAAATAAAGAAATAAAATCTTTAAAAAAAATTGAAGCAGAAGGAAAACTTCCGGACTCTTTTTATGAAGCCAGCATTACCCTGATCCCCAAACCAGGCAAAGACCCCACCAAAAAGGAGAATTTCAGACCAATATCCCTGATGAACATGAATGCTAAGATTCTCGACAAGATCCTAGCTAATAGGATCCAACAGCACATTAAAAAGATTATCCACCATGACCAGGTGGGATTCATCCCTGGGTTGCAAGGATGGTGCAACATTCGCAAATCAATCAATGTGATAGAACAAATCAATAAGAAACTACAATTTAAATAAGACTTACTATGAATCTGTTTCCAGTCTTTTGCTTGAATTCTAACCCTGAGTCTCTGTCTTGATACAAATGTCCGTAAAGATGATGTCTCTAACTGTAATTTACTGAGGCCTTCCTACGAGCCTTGTGCTGTGTGTTTAACTAACCAAGTGATGGGGCCAGGATTCAAACCCAGCGCAATCTGCATCAGAGTCTGGGATCTTCCCACTGTCCCTTCAAAGATGAGGCTTAGTCTTGCTTTCTCCACTTGTGCTAGTAATCGTGGCCTTGCCTTGGGACTCCAGGCACGTGACTGAGGGCTGGCTTCCTTCCCAACCCCTGCTGCCTCTATTCCAATCCAATCCATGCTGAGCCAAAGGGATGGGAACAGGACCTGCTGGTGCTTCCCATGTAGAGGCACTTAACTAACAGGAAACCAATAAAAACATAATCACAAACTCGGAGAAACGCAGTGGAAGAAAATAGAGCTTATGAACTGGGAGCTTAGCCTAGTTTGAGGAGGGTGTGATCAGAAAAGAATTTACTAAGGAATTGCTTTTTTAAAAATTAACCTTGAGGTATGATTTAAATACAATAAAATCAATCCTTATTAAGTATACATTTGATGAGTTTGGGCAAATGCATAGGCCCATGAAACCACTACCACAATCAAAGTAGAACATTCACATCACCCCCAAAGCTCCCTCCTGCCCCTTTGCAATCAGTAAGCTACTTACAGCCCCAGGCAACCACTCACCTGCCATCTGTCACGATAGGTCACATTTGCCTTTTTTTAGAGTTTGATATAATTCCATACTGTATGTGTACATTTGTGTCTGGTTTTGCTCCAGATAAAGTTCTTGAGATGCATGAAAACAAATATGAATCTCAGGCCATCTTTTGTCCCAGATCTGCTATCACAGATCTTCTGACACCATTAATTTTCTGTCTGATGAGCAACCCATTGCTACCTTCCTGCCCCAATCAACCTTCTTCACCACCTCCTACCACCCAGCCTCAGGCTCCCCTGTCTGCTCAGGCTCCTCTCTGCCCTATGTCTGGACTTATCTATAAGCACCTGACCCACGTTTAGTGGGCACATTCATTTCTCAAGGCAAAGCCTCAGCTTCTCTGGCCTGGCCCTAGCTTTTGAGGCCTTAAAACCCATTCTAAAAAAGTAGGAGCAGCCTTAATCTCTATGATCCATACATTAATGAATGACCGATCAAGAAATGAAGACTTCCTTCCAAGATATGACTCAAATATCACTTTGCAAGTGACTGGACTCTCAAAGTACTTTATGTTTACCTCTTTTGAGGCACACAACAATTTCTGCCATATTTAAGCATGTGTGTGTGTGTGTGTGTGTGTGTACATACTTATCTCTCCATTCAGACTTTATGCTCCATTAGGGCAACAATGAGGTTAATTCCTATTTGTGATGCTCAAGGAAATAGCAAAGTGGGGGAAAATTAGGTGTCTTGAAATGTAATCCCCTCAATGACTCAAATAATCTTCTTTCCAGCTATGGAACTCACAAATTTAGAATTTGTCAAGGAAAAGCACTTTTCTCATGCATAAAATATTATTAACAATGAAAATTTTAAACACACTAAAATTTTAAATACACTAAAATTAACCCATAGAGAAGAACAGAGCTTATGCTAAAGAGCGACATGAAGGGGTAGACATGTTTTCCTATGATTTATAAAACCTCTGACTTCATAAACTGAAACACAGTCAAACTGCAAAGTCCAGTCTATAAAAAGCATGTACTCCATATTGAAAGTGGTCATAAATCAGTGCCAACAGTGAATGAATATTGAGATTCAGGTGAAATATAAGTCAACTCTACTCAGTGTAACTGATGACACAATGGTCAAGGAGACATTTCACTGTTACGTACTGTTCTGTTTTACCTGAATCATTTATTTGAGATAGAAGGAAATTCTGCTATTACATCATGAAGTTAATCAAACACAGCTGCCCACCATGCTGTCTGCCTCCATTTGACTAAAAAAAAAAAAAAAAGGTGCTCCCTGCTACCATCCCCATAAGTGGGCTTATGTTGTAGGTATGATCACCTTAAGTCTTTGTAATTTAAGGGCCTAATTTTCTGCCCTCACTTCCATAAAGACTTTTACAGAAGGCACAATACACTCCAGTGGGTAAGTAATGTATCATACCCTTGGTACATGCAAAGATTACTTCATTAATTACAAAGAAAATATAAAAGAGTCTATCTATTTTCTGCAACCTGTTCACAGAAAATGCCAGAGGTGGGCCTCTCAAAGTACTTGGGTGTGCATAACATTATCTTAAGCATTTGTATCCAGGTTTACATTGTTTTAATGTTTTAAAAGACAAATGTTGTTATAAGGTTTATAAAGAAGAGAACAGATGCTTTTCTATCCCTCACAAGCTGATCACTGCTCTGAGGAAACCACTTCTAACTCCTTTAGCACTTTTGATTTCAGTATATAACACCCCTACAGCTACGTCTTGATTTTTTCTTTTGTTTTCAATACTATCTATTGACTTCCTAATATGGAAAAGCAGTGTTCAGCATTCTTAGGTACTCCTTGACCACTTCCGTCAAACACGCACCTCCCAATTAAAACTTTTCCCTTCCCCTTAATTTTTGTAAAGATCAACACTCTGTTTTACATTGTTATTACAAGTTTCACATAATTCCAGACTGAGCCATGGAGTCTCCATGCTTGTATTTCATTTCTTGTAAAACTGAGTTTTTAAAAAATTTTCCTGCAATTTATATTCCCCCCGACCCCGCACAGCCCACCACCACCACCAATTAGTTTCTCTGTGTCTGTATTCTCAGAGTTGAGTTGGGTTGGGTTTTTTTAAAGATTTTATTTATTTTTTTGTCAGAGAGAGAGAAGGAGAGAATAAGCTGGGGGAGCAGCAGAGGGAGAAGGAGAAGCCAGCTTCCCACTGAGCAGGGAGCCCGATTCGGGGCTTGATCCCTGGACTCTGAGATCATGACCTGAGCCAAAAGCAGACACTTAACTGACTGAGCCACCCAGGCATCCCCAGAGTTGAGTTGAAAATAGAATGAAGGGGAGTTTCTCACAGTTCAGATGTTCAGATGTTCAGATTTTTCTTTTGCCCTCTGAGCTTGTGACCAATCCTCCACAATGCCTGGGATCCCTGAGGTCGGAGTCTCTCTGGTAAAATCTCTCTACAGGGTAAAATCTCTGCTCTTCCAGGGACACCTAGGTGGCTCAGTTGTTAAGCACCTGCCTTTGGTTCAGGTCATGATCCCAGGGTCCTGGGATTGAGCCCTGCATCCTGCTTCCTGCTCAGCAGGAGGCCTGCTTCTCCCTCTCCCACTCTCCCGGCTTGTGTTCCCTCTCTTGCTGTGTCTCTCTCTGTCAAATAAATAAATAAATAAATAAAATCTTTTAAAAAAAAATCTCTGTTCTTCCACACACACCAGGGAGCGGACGTGGGATTCATTTAAGTGCTACTTATATACAGCCTATCAACCAAGCATCTTTCTGTCAGAGGCAACTCATGCTTCCTGAACCTTCCTGGGGTTCTCTGGTTGGACTCATTCACTTCTGTGCTTCTGGCATGATAGCCTGACACATCAGCTTTCTCTGGTCTGTGAGAGCAACTTCCACCTGCCCAACTTGCTCTCCAGCTTGCATTTCTTCACTTCTATTTCCTCTCCTAGTGTCTTAGTCTTTTTGTGAAATAACCCTTGAACCCCTTTGTGGTCAGCTTAGTGGGTTTGGAGAAAAATGGTAGTAGGGCCATTGTTGGATTTACCAGGTATCATTAGAATTCCTCATACAAATAAAGTTTAATTTTCTTAAACTTTTATGAATGCATCTCTCACGGGGCACCTGGGTAGCTCAGTCGGCTGAGCTACTGAATCTTGGTTTTTAGCTCAGGTCCTGATCTCGGTGTCCTGGGATTGTGTCCCCCCACCCTGTGCTCACTGGGGAGTCTGCTTGAGATTCTCCCTCTCCCTCTGCCCCTCCTTACCCCTGCGTGCATACACTCTCTCTCTCTAAAGTAAATAAATAAGGCATGCCTGGGTGGCTCAGTCAGTTAAGTGTTTGACTTCAGCTCAATTTCATGATCCCATGATCCTGGGATGAGTCCTGCATCAGGCTCCCCACTGAGTGGGGAGCCTGCTTCTCCCTCTCCCTCTGTCCCTCCTCCCTTCCACCACATCTAATGTCCCCCCACCCCCCCCGTCATGCTCTCTTTCTCTCTCTCTCTCTCAAATGAATGAATAAATAAATGTCTTTTATTTTTTTAAGATTTTATTTATTTATTTATTTGACAGAGATCACAAGTAGGCAGAGAGGCAGGCGGGGGTGAGGGGGGAAGCAGGCTCCCTGCTGAGCAGAGAGCCCGATGCGGGGCTTGATCCCAGGACCCTGGGATCATGACCTGAGCCAAAGGCAGAGGCTTAACCCACTGAGCCACCCAGGCGCCCCAATAAATAAGTCCTTTAAAGAATTTTAAAAATCTGCAACATAAGTTCTCTCTGATTCAGATTTGGGAGTCCTAAAGGTAAAGGATAATTGGTACTTCATATTCACTTACACAGTTTTGGGGGCTCAACCCCAAATGGCAAAATAATATTAATAATAACAATAATAATAAGCAAGCAAACCAGCTCCCTCCCTTACATAGTATAGTAACAAATAAAGTAGGGGAGTGGCTTGATAACAGAACTAAATGGAGAAAAAAAATGATTCAAGACATTTTCTTTAAACTGGCCTATCATACCTTATTGCTAAGAGGTTCTGAGCCAACATAATACATGTTCTTGTCATATAAGAAAACAGAAGAGCAAAAGTCTCTGCAAAGAGTGGCTTCTCCTTTACATCAAAGGGCCATATTTGATTTATTTATTTCATGTCCTCTATGCAACTGCCACCACCATCCCACTAGCACTGCCTTCCAAGGGCCCCAGATGATTTCTCACCTACTAATAGCAATGGCCTGTTTGGGGAGGGCTCTCCCAAACATCTGGCTTTGAGAGCCCTCCTACTTTTCTGGAGCCCAATAGTTTTGGTTCCATATGGTTTCTCTCTGCTCTACTCTTCCTCCGTAATTGGTTTCTAAAATCCTCCTGCTCACTTTTCTTCCCTTTGTTGCTAAGCTCAGGTTCCTGATCTCTGATAATACTGCAGAAAGGCTGGTTAAGGCCAATTTCAATTCTCCCTGACCTCTCGAAATGCTTTAATCACATTAACCAGTTACAGTATCTGTCTTATAAAAAGGTTGGTGGGGCAATGTTATGGTGGATATTACGGGGTGCTGAGTCCCCCGCCATCCCCCCTTCAGGGCTGAGGCACTTATTCCCCCAGCTTCTGGGGGCATTGGCAGCTGAAAGCTCTCTGGTAAGATGACCTAGCCCAAGGTCACACCCCATCTCCTGGGGCTACCTGCATCCAGTGATTTCCTTCACACCACACCGGTAGGGATCCCAAAGGCCTTCCCCTATAAACTCCCTGCAGGCTAATCTCCATCTTAGGGTTATTTTCAGGAACTGGCCCAAACAGATACATGCTAATTTGAGTAGCTGGGGCAAAAGCAAAGTAGCACCATCACAAATCTCTTTTTCCCAGGGCGGAGTATTTTAAGGACCAGGCATTATGGATTAATGGCTTACCAGCTCTGGGGACCTGCCCAGTTTCAGGTCAGTATAACCATGTCTCCTTTCCTCATGTATGAGACGGCAATGACAGTTTAGCCTATGCCAACATAGGCAGGGCTTCTCAAACTTTAGCCTGTATCAAAATC
Source organism: Mellivora capensis (assembly GCA_004024625.1). Lineage (NCBI taxonomy): Eukaryota > Metazoa > Chordata > Mammalia > Carnivora > Mustelidae > Mellivora > Mellivora capensis. The sequence goes on along the minus strand of PISX010005156.1, from coordinate 95,419 downwards.
CCAGAGGGCTTCATAAAACACAGATGGCTGGTTCCCAATTCAAAAGTGTCTAAGTCAGTAGGTCTGGGGTAGGGCCTGGGAATTGGCATTTCTTTTTAAAAAATATTTATTTATTATTTGAGGGAGGGAGAGAGTGAAGGAGCACAGGTGCAGGGAGCAGAGAGAGAGGGAGAGAGACTCCCAAGCAGACTCCCCACTGACCATGGAGCCCAACATGGGGCTCGACATGGGGCTTGATCTCATTGACCCTGAGATCATGACATGAGCTGAAATCAAGAGTCAACAGACTGAGCCACCCAGGCACCCCGAGAATTAACATTTTTAACAGGTTCCCAGCTGGTGCTGCTACTGCTGCTGCTGGTCTGAGGGTCAATCTTTGAGATCCTGCCACAGAGGGTCTTATGAAGATTAAATGAGAGAATACAGTGGTCCTCGCTTTATCTGTGGGAGATCTATTCCAAGACCCCCAGCAGGTGCCTGAAACCACAGATAGTACTGAACCCTACTGTATGTACTGTTTTTTCCTATATGTACATACTTCTGACAAAGTTTAATTTATAAATTAGACACAGTAAGAGATTAACAATAATAATTAATCATAAAACAGAACAATTGTAAAAAATATGAAAATAAAAGTTAGTGTGGTCTCTATCTCAGAATATCTTGGTGTACTGTACTCACCCTTCTTGTGATAATGTGAGACGATAAAATGCCTACATGATAGATGAAGTAAATGATGTAGGCATTTTGACATAGCAGCATGCTCTTGTGAACCTGTTCACAGGTAAGAATAAGAATCATCTGCTGGTAGACTACAGCTGACCATGGATGACTGAAACCAAAGAAAGCAGAACAGCAGAGAAGGGGGGACTACTATATTTGCAATGCACTGAGCTTGAGACACAGTACATGTGCAAAAATCTCAGTTGTCTTTGATGTTGTTATCAGAGAAAGCTATACTTACTGACTCCAAAACTTTGAACTGAACCTCTGTGCCTAAGGCAGTTTTAGGAATCCAGGAAAGCAGAGAGGAGCAATAATATCTAAGGAGAAGATGACTGCAAACAAATTTCATGGACCACCCAGAACCAAAGCTGGCCAATCATAAAAATATCACAACCCTGGCAGTGCCTGGGTGATTCAATCCGTTAAGCATCCGACTTGATTTTGGCTCAGGACATGATCTCAGGGTTGTGAGATGGAGCCCTACATCTGGCTCTGCACTGGGCATGGGGCCTGCATAAGATTCTCCCTCTCCTTCTCCCTCTGCCCCTCCCCCTACCCTCTCTCTCCCCCTCTAAAAAAAAAAGTTTCACGACACTGTTGGAAAAGGAGAAGCTGAGGTATTTCCTTTCTAAATGCAATAAACATAAACCAATTGCATTTCTGACTGGTCCCCATGTTTGTGCAGTGCCATCAACATTTCTACCTGAACTCAGACGTTTCCTTCTTTAATTTTAAACCTATCAAAGCAGTATGGAGGGGAGGTGGGGCATGGTCTAATTATAAATAGCTCAACTGCTTTATCCCATTGAGAAAGACAAGCTTAATAAATAACAATATTCTACCAGGTAAACTTTTTTCAGTCATTATGAATACTTCTTCTTATTCATGACAAGTGCAATAATTCCATTCAGGCAATTAACTACATGCCATTGTAGAGATTCCATTCCCTCAACTGCACCTAGAAGGTGATTTCATGAAGCCTATGCCCAAGATCAGAAATGATGTCTGTTATTGGGACATCAGGAAAGAGTAACTCTGAAAAGTAGGAAGGATTTTAGGTTCTTTTCTACATGTCTCTGTAACTCTGATCAAACAAGACTTAGATTCAAATCTAACCAACATTTCTTAAAAGCTTTTATTTGTTCGTTTATTTGAGAGAGAGTGTGTTCAAGTGGGGGAAGAGGCAGAGGGAGAAAGAGAGAGAGAATCTCAAGCAGGCTCCAAGCTGAGCACTGAGCCTGATGCAGGACTTGATCTCACAACCCTGAAATCATGAGCTGAGCCAAAATCAAGAGTCAGACACTTAACTGACTTAGCCTCCTAGGTGCCCCTAGCCAACATATTCTGAGCACCTGCAAATGTGTCAGGCCTTGTGCTGGGTGCTTATCCAAATGTATTTTGTATAATTCCCACAACAGAAAGCAAATCTAATCTGTACTAAGGTGATAGAGGCTTAATATTATCGTAGAATGGAGTCGAGTCTGGAGGAAACGTGAAAACATCAGAAATATCAATGTACCTCTTATTCATAGTGAGTGATTTGATATTTATTTTAAAGATAGGTTGGTTTGAATGTCAGAATCTGCACGCTGACTTTCATTTTGCTCCTTTAGTAGAGCTCAGTAACTTGCAAACTCTTGTGTGCCTAACAATTAATATGAAGGATTGTACATTCAAAACCAGATGTACCATACCTTCTAGTTGATTTAAGGGTCTTCCAAGGATATTTTAGACTGTAGGGGATTTTTATCTTAAAGGTTGACTTTTAAAACTCATTCCTACATAAAATAAGACTTTTATGAACATTTTAAGCCAAAATTTTTGGACTATCTAAATCCTCAACATATCAATGTAATGTTTAATTCTCTTTCATCTCATAGAAGAATGAAACTCAATGAGGAATAAAGCCTGGGGGGACAGTTCTGAAGCTTAAGGGATGGTCCTAAATAAATGGCACATGCATTACTTGAAGATAACCTTCAGGATTATATTATACTGGAGTTATTTTCATCAATTTTTTCAACAAATATTTATTGGGCATCGAATGTGGCTGGTACTGCTCTAGGTACAATAGTAAATAAGGCATGAATTGCTGCTTTCAGGGAGTTTACATTTTGGAATCACAAGAGACAGATGAACAGCAGATAAATATAGATGCCATATATCATGGTCTATTTCATGATGTGAAGTAGTTTAAAGGGATAGAAAGTTACAGCAGGGAGTGTTCATTTATCTGATACCAACAGAGAAGGACAAGGCCTCAGAGAATGGTGTCCCAGCAATAAAGTGAATAAAGTACAGTATTTTTCAAAGGGCAGAGTGATCGACTGTGTTGCACAAAGGGGACAAACCCAATAAGATGAAAACTGAAAAATGATCATTGGATTTGGCAATGTGAAAGTCACTGACTTTGACAAGAAACCTGTGGTGGACTGATGGGGATGGAAGCCTGACGGGAGTGGGTTCGAGAGAAAATAAGAGAGGGGAAGATAGCAAGCAAGAAACAGCTACTGGGGAGCTTTGTTCAAATGGCAATAGAGAAATGGTAGAGTTGTTGGAGAAGAATGTACAGTAATGGGAGAGAAGAATGTACAATAATGGGAGAGAAGCGGTATCGCAGGTTTCCATGCTAGAAGGACTGATCCAGTGCAGAGGGAAAAGTCAATGATGTAAGGGAGAGAGGTGGACAAGTCCTGGAGCAATGTCCTTGAGTGAGAAGTCAAGGATGGGATCATCTACCCAAGGAGAGGAGTTGACCTTATATGTGAATAGAAAGCTCATTTGTTGAGGAGCAACGGAAGATGTAGAATAAAGAGACAGATACAGAAGATGGAATATGACTTCAGTGGGAAGTTATGGAATGCTCCCTTTTGAATGCTTTGATCTTCTCAGCGAAATCAGAAACAAGAACATCCATTGAGAATGAGCAAGAGCAGGAGGTATTGGTGGTTTGTGGAAAGAGAAAAAGTCGTGAAAAGAATGCTCTAAAAGAATGGGAGAATGAATTGACCTGGAAGGAACAGTGGGATTTCCCAGCCGCTCTAAAGGCTCATCTGAAGGCCGTGCACATGAGGATTGCATCTGGTGAGCTGGCTGGCCCAGAGGCCATCTCTAGAGTGGCAGGCAGGATGGTGGGCTTAGGATGTCATATCTTTATCTGAGGACATGCTGCATTGTTTCCTGCTGCATGTAACCATCTTCATAAATTACTATGACCTTTGCCATTGAAGAAAGTTGACATCCTCTAGCAGGAACCGTTTGCACCTTTGCATCAATCATGATGCTGTCCATTGTGACAAGCAAGAAAGGAGAGAATAGCATAGCATTATTCTTCAGGCACCTTGCCAATACAGTGAAGTCAAAGACCCTCCTTATTCATTCCCCAGGAATACAACAAATAGCTCTGCCCGCTAGAAATTGAAAGCATTTTGCTAGGGCCTCAAAGCCAGTATCTCTAAACACACTGGTTTTATCCCTACCACAGTCAGGTTTTCCTCCTAATTCATGGCCTGATTATCCACTTAATACCCTGAATATCATTAGGCTCATCTACATATGAAAAAAATATCACATCAATACTTTACTTCTAAACTTTTGATGACTCCTCATTTCCTAAATGGTAAGTTTTAAACTCATGAGCCCAACCTGGAGAACCCTTCTAGTATGTCTTCTTCTTCTTTTTTTTTTAACATTTTATTTATTTATTTGACAGAGAGAGATCACAAATAGGCAGAGAGGCAGGCAAGGAGGGTGAAGCAGGCTCCCCGCTGAGCAGAGAGCCCGATGCAGGGCTCCATCCCAGGACCCTGAGATCATGACCTGGGCCAAAGGCAGAGACTTAACCCACTGAGCCACCCAGGCGCCCCTCTAGTATGTCTTCTCACAGGGTCTTCACCCACCCATCTTATGCCCTGGACTTTCCTTACTGCGTTCCATACCTATCTCAGGAGGTAATTTAGGCTCCCAAGAGGAAAAAAAAATAACTGAGATGCTTTTGATAGGGAAAGCTCTAGTCAATTTCTATCAAGATCCTGGCCTTGGATTAGCTAAGAGAGGAATTTTCCATCATGTGTGCCAGGAGAGCCTCTCAAACCCATTTCCCACATAGTAATATGGCTCTTAAGATCTCCCTATTCTAGAACAGTCTAAACTAAAAGAACATCTAAAACTGAATCTCCATTGCCAACATCTCAACTGTGAATCTGGAGAAATATGATTCAATGTATTTCAACTAAGCTAACACATTTTCTTTAATTCAGTTTTAGCACTGTATTAGTTTAGATCCTCCAGAAAACAAGCATCAAGATAGAAGCACAAGAGCTTTATGAGAGGAAAGGCCTCCAGTAGATAAAGGGGGAGAGAGCAAGAGAGGGGAGAGGCAAGAAGAGTCTTCAGACTGCAGTGCAGGTCTGACAACTGTGAAAAGGAAGGACAAAGGAAGGATGGTTGCATAGGAAGAACCTCAGGTGCCGCCGAGGTCTGAGAAAATATCAACCCCAAGCCGATGGACTGCCTCGGAGCAAAGACGAAGAAGTCCATGCCAGGCAGGAATCCCCAGCTCTGTTATTAGTATCAGTCATTGGGCAGGAGTAGTCTGAAGGGAGTGTGGCCTAGGAGGAATGCTATGGCTGATCCCAAAGGTACAGCAGCTTGGGGCTGTCAGCTAATGGTACTCCTTCCACAAGGAGTACCAAGAGTGTTTTCTCTTATGGAGCAATCTGTGAGTCCGTAACTGCCTCCATGGCTGCCACCATCTTCATTATCTTTATTCCCAACCCCAATTCTTTGTTTTCACATTCATTACCAACATACAAAGTTGCCATCTTCTGAATTTCTATAAACTTTTATACATCATGATCTTGACACTGTTCCCTCCCTCTGTCTTTCTGTTTCTTCTCTGCCTGGTTATCTTCTACTCAAACTCGAATAATTAGCCAAGTAATTCCTCCTTTATGATGTCTTCCATACCCTAACTCCTTTTATGTCTCCCAGAGATGTTGGCAATACTTCAGAAAAGCATTTGTAATATTTTAGTAACTTGTTTGCATGCATTATGGCAAAATTGAGAACTCCTTTAGTGAAGGAACTATTTTTTATTTATTTTTGTATCGCTAACTCCATGATTCCCAAAATACATCCCCAGGTACCCCAGAGGGGTGCAGGGAAGTCACAAGGGCTGTCATCGGGGTAATTAAAATTTGCAAAGAAAGCAGAATGACACAGCATGAACTATAACTATTAAGTTGCTTGGCTCAAACTACTAAGTAAGTGGAACTATTAGTTTGTTTGTTTTATTTCCTTTTGGCCTAAGACTGTGAAAAATTGGCTGAGATGCTAAAGGTTCTGTGAACTGAGAGAGTTTTGGAAACCGGCCCTAACTCCTAATAAGCACAGTACTTGGCATGTAACATCTGGTAAATAAATCAACTACTGATTTTAGAGAATTTATCTTACAATTCATCTTACTTGCAAACATGTCTTCAGCACATCCTTTCTCTTTGCCAACCATTTTATATGCACTTTATATGCATTATGTCATTTATCCTTCCAACAGCCCTGTGAGGTCATTAACATTGTGATCTCCATTCTAAAGTTTGGGAACCTCTGACATGGAGTAGCAAAGTCACTTTCAGGAGTCCAAACAACTCAAAAATCATGGAGGTGAGATGCCAAAGCCCATTCTGTTAACCACTACACTCTACTTACCTACGTACAAACTCCAAAAGGTTTTCAAAATAGCAAGCAGTGAACTTGGTGGAAAATAAAAGAATTGCATTCACTTCATTATAGTATATATAGAGAGTGACCTTTGACAGGTAAGTAGAGGAATTCATTAGGGGATACCTCTTCAACAACTATGATTGTCAGGTGTCTGGGTGGCTCAGTGGGTTAAGTGTCTGCTTTTGGCTCAGGTTATGATCCTGGGGTCCTGGGATCAATCCTGTATCAGGCTCCCTCTGTCCCTCCCCCTACTTGTGCTCTCTCTCTCACTCTGCTCTCTCAAATAAGTAAATAAAATCTTAAAAAAAAAACTACTATTGAGTTTCTGCTGTGTGTAAAGTGCTACAAGGGATGCGAAGAGAAATAAGAAATCACTCTGAAACTGACAATGTTGAAACAAAGTCTTTTTCACAATGGTTTCATATTTTCAAGATACTTTGCTATTCTGATCTCAGTCTGCCAGTACACCTTTTATCTTGCATCTGTATTTTACAGAGAAGCTACTAGGGATTTCTTTTTGTCCATTCAATTAGTTTCTTCTTCCTGGGGTTGCAATTCTAACTGTCTAGGCCAGCCACTGCACTTGCCCTACTTAAGTTTCAGGAGCTTTGGGCAACTGAAAGAGGATCTCCCATTCCCTCTTTCCTCTCCTTTTCAACTTAAGGGGGCTCCTAGTTTGCAAAATAATAGCAACAGAGGGTATGAGGATCCATAAACTGAGGGTTTCAGAAGAGAGGGGCTGGAGATGGGATAGCTGGGTGATGGTATTAAGGAGGGCACATGTTGGGATGAGAACTGGGTGTTATACGCAACTAACAAATCATTGAACACTACATCAAAAACCAATGATGTACTATATATTGGCCAATTGAACATAATAAATAAATAAATGTTGGTAAAGCACAGTGGGTGATATACAGAAGTGTTGAATCACTGTATCGTACACCTGAAACTAACATGACACTGTATGATGACTACATAGAATTTAAATAAAAACTTTAAAAAATTGATTAAGCAGCAGGTAGGGGCAAATGATCTCCTGCCCTCTGTTGAGAGGGCCAGGGAGTACCAGAAGGACAAGAGTCACCATACACAGCGATTCCTCGGGTCATCAGCATTGGAATCACCAGAGGTCTTTTGAAATGAAGTCTGAGACTCCACTATTGACTCCCAAAATCTTTTTCTTGTGGAATCTACACCTCCATGGGAGTTTCACACTCCCTAAAATTAAACAAGGCCAGATTCTGTACATTTGTAGAAAACATTCAGATTAAGCTAATGTTTTTAGTCAGCAATTCATTAAGGTAAAACTGTAGGCTACAAGTCTTACATTGTTTTGACAGATAAGAGAGCTGGTATCTAGTTAGGATTCTGGTGGTGACTCTGTATAACCTTTAGTAAGTCGCTTAACCAATCTAAGTCTGAGATTTTATTTGATCTCTTGTTTTACAATCTTGAAGTTCTATGATTGTATTCTACTGAGCACAGTCACAAAATAATTTAAGAGGCTATTACTGCACCCTTAAAAAGCAGAAAAAAAGTGTTATAGATAATGAATATAAAATAAGATAAACATAAAACTCTAAAAATATAAAAGAAAACTTCAGAAGGCACCATTTCAGCCCTGCACAAGCACATACCCAAAGCCTTCCAGAATTCTGTATGAATAAATGCAAAGGAGCACTTGGGTGGCTCAGTGGGTTAAGCCTCTGCCTTTGGCTCAGGTCATGATCTCAGGGTCCTGGAATTGAGCCCCGCATCGGGCTCTCTGCTCAGCAGGGAGCCTGCTTCCTCCTCTTTCTGCCTGCTTCTCTGCCTACTTGTGATCTCCGTCTGTCAAATAAATAAATAAACTCTTTCAAAAAATGCAAAATAAGGGATTTGGTCTTACCTTGATGATTATAATTTTACATGATCTTATGTGACACATGTAATGTTATTATATCAGTGAAGACAAGATAAATTGAAGAATACAGAAAATAATTTTATCATTGTGTAATCATATTTTATTGTTTGATTAATTTGCAAATACACTTAATTTTTAGAGGTAACCATGCAAGTTTAACCTGTTACCACAAATACCAATGCAGTATTGGTGATGAGTTTAGAAGATGCAAAACACTGGCTTTTCATGCCTGACATTCCTTTCCTTAGAACATGTGAAGCATCAGGAAAAGTAAAGAACTAGCCATAGAAGGATAATATATACCCCTAGCTGAGATTTTTTAAAATTTTTAATTAAAAAATTTTTTTAATGTTATGTTAGTCACCATATAGTACATCATTAGTTTTTGATGTAGTGTTCCATAATTCATTGTTTGTATATAACACCAAATGCCTAGCTGAGATTTCAAAGTGGTAACTAAGTTTTCTCATTTCCCTTCTACCTTCACAGTGCTATAAGAGGTTGAGACAGAAGCCAAGAGGTTGACCAAATAAAGCTTTTTCAGAATCTACATTCTTAAAACAAAAGTCATTTTTTAGATACGGCTGTGGAAATACATCTCTGAGAGTTTTCTTATATTCTGAAAATAGAAAAATACAAAGAAAGATCTCTCATGAATTTAGAAGCAGAATTTTCTCACAAATTTAAAGGCAAAAATCCTCAACAATATACTAACAAACTGAACCAATATATAAAAAGAATTATACGTCAGAGACAAGTGAGGTTTATTTCAGGAATGCAGTGCTATTTGGAACTTAATAAATATAATCTACCATAGTGACAAAGAAAAATCACATGATCATATCAATCAAAATGCAGAAAAATATTTGATAAAATTCAAAACCCATTCATGATTCAAAACTCTTAGGAAATTAAAAAAAAAAAAAAAGCTCTTAGTAAATTAAAAATAGAAGGGGACTTCCTCAGGTTGATAAAGATAATCTACCAAAAAAGAAATCTATAGCTAACATTGTACTTAAAGGTAAGAGACAACGTTTTCCCCCTAAGATTGGAAACAAGTTAAAGATGTCCAATCTCACCACTTACATTCAATCTAGTACAAAAACATCTAGCCATTGCAATAGGGCAAGAAAAGGAAACAAAGGAATGCATATTAGAAAAAAAAGAAATAGAAGTATCCTATTTTCAGATGACATCATTGTCTATGTAGAAAACACCAGTAAGCTGCTAGAAGTTAACAAGTTTAGTAAAGACACAAGATGCAGGATCAACACACACTAATTGTATCCTATATACTAGCAACAAAAACATAGAAACCAAAATTAAAATGCAATACTATTTATAATTGGGTAAACAAAAGAAATCTAACAAAACACATATAGCATCTGTAAACTGAAGATTACAAAACATCAAGAAAAGCAAGCAAAGAAAATCTAAACAAACAGACAGATATATTGTATTCATGGATTTGAAGACTCACTATAGTAAAGATGTTAGTTTTTCCCCATCTTGATCTATTGCTTTAATGCAATTCCTATCATAGGCCTAGCAAGGGTTTTGGGGTGGTTTTTTTTTTTTTGCAGATACAGATAAACATACTCTAAAATTTATATGGAAAGGCAAAGGAACTAGAATAGTTAAAAGAATTTTTACAAAGAATAAAGTGAGGAATCTGAGATCACGACTTACTATATATCTACATCAAGCAAGACCATGTGCTGTCAAAGAAGGAAGAGACATAAAGATCATTGTAACAGAACACAGAATCCAAAAATAGATTTATTCAGATAAGTCCAGATGATTTTTGATAAAGTTGCAAAAACAGCTCAATGGAGGAAGGATAGTTGTTTTCATCAAATTGTGCTAGAACAACTGGGCATCCACAGGCAAAAAGCAAACAACAACAAAAACAGAAAACCTTTGATCTAATCCTCAGACTGCATATAAAAATTAATTCAAAATGGATCATGAATTTAAACTTAAAATGAGGAACTATAAACATTTTAGAAGAAAACATAGGAGAACATATTTGGGACCTAATTCTAGGTGATGACCTACTGCTTAAACATGACCCCAAAAGGCATATCCCCTCTAAAGAAAAGTTATAAATTGGGCCTCTTCCAAATTAAAAACTTTTATGCTACCAATAATACCCTATGGTAAAGATGAAAAGACAAGCTACAGACAGGGAGAATATAACTGCAAACCGTATTCTAAAAAACACCTTATATCTAGAATTAATAAATAACTCTCAAAACGCAACTGTTTTCTTTTTTACAAATAACTCAATTTAAAATGAGTAAAAAGCCACAAAAAGATATTTCCACAAAGAGAAGATACAGATGGTGAGAAACATGTGAAAATGTTCAAAGTCACTGGTCATTAGCGAGATGGACTTTAAAACCACAATGAGATATCACTGCATACCTTTTAAAAAGCTAAAATAAAAGTCAGTAATAGTGCCACATGTCAGTAAAGAAATGAATAAATGAGCTCTCATATGTTACTGGTGGGAATGTTAAATGATACAGCCACTCTAAAAAGTAGTTTGACTGTTTCTTACAAAACTAAACATGCACTTATATGACCAGGCAATCACACTGCTGGGCATGATCTCAGAAAAATGAAAATATATGTTCACCAAAACACTTGTACATGAATACTCATAGTGGCTTTGTTCACAATAGCAAAATATAGAAACAATCCAAATGCTTTTCAATAGGTGAGTGGTTGAAAAAACTCTGGTACATAAATACAATGTAATACTGTTCAGCAATAAAAATGAATGAACTAATGACATATGCAACAACCTGGTTGGACCTCAAAGGCATTGTACTTAATACAAAATGTCTTGAGGTGCCTGGGTGGCTCAGTTGGTCAAGCGATGGACTCTTGATTTTGGCTCAGGTCATGATCTCAGGGTCCTAGAATACAGTCCCTCATTGGGCTCCCTGCTCAGGGGGAAGTGTGCTGCAGATTCTTTCCCCCTCCTTCTCCCTCTGCCCCTCCCCGAGCTCATGAGCTCTAAATAAATGAATAAATAAGTAAATGAATCTTTTAAAAATGTATCAAAGATTACAAATATATGAGTCCACTTACATAGCATCCTTGAAATGACAAAGCTATAGAAACGACAAACAGATTAGTGGTTTCCAAGGGACAGAACAAGACTAGGGTAGTGAGTGGGTATGAATTCAGAGGTAGTATGAGGGAGTTCTTTTGTGGTGATGGACTAGTTCTATATCTTGACTGTAGGGATGATTATTACAATCTATACATAGAAGAAAATGATATGGAAATATACATATGCACACATATACACAAAATGTAGGTTAAAAAATGGTGAAAACTAAAGAAAGGTCTGTATTCTTATTGATAGTAATGTACCGATGTCAATTTCTGGATTTGCTGTTGCATTACCTTTAAGTCTACAAGATGCCACCATTGGAGAAAGCCAGGTGAAGGATAAATGAGAACTTTTATAACTTTTTTTGCAATTTCCTAGGAGTGTGTAATTATGTCAAAAGAAAATTTTTCATATAGATGTAATGAAATGGACTGTTGTCACACAAATATGTGTAACTGGTATATTTCTGAGGCCACAGGATTATTCGCTCCCTAGAAAAATTGAAGAACAGGCTCAGATTCCAGCTGGTATTGGATGATCAAAAGATTCTCCATTATAATAAGCACTTCTGGCTTCTGTAAAAAATCAGCAAGTCAATTTGGCAGAATAAGATGATGATTTAATATTAGGGCCTTCACAACCATTTCTCAGCCTATCTTTCCAACCTCATCTCCATCCATCCATCCACACAAAGAACATGACATTTAGAAGTAGTGGACTACTTTTTTTTATTCCCTTTGGGCAGAATGCATATCATCACAGCTCTGAGTCTTTTTCCTGCTTCCTATTTCTAGGAAGACCCTTCCCTCATTCTTCACTGATGAAACTCATCTATACCCCTCTCAGATGCCTTCCATGTTATGACCACCCTAGCCAGGCAAAATTATTTGTTTCCTCTTTACCAAAGAACTTATCACATTGTAATACAGAGCTTTTGACCAGCTTAAATCTGCCTCTGAGATAAGAAGTTACTAGTGGGAGGAAACCATATCTTGCTTATCCTTTGGATAGTGTCGGGCATCAAGCTCAACAGATTTTTTGATGACATTAATTTAATGTAATTAAAATGGATATTGAGGAATTGTTGACTTTACCAGCTAGCACATGAGTATTCTATGTGAATAAAAAGATTTCGAGATAATAAGGTTGGAAAAATGGATCCCTTCCCTCCATACTGATAAGCCAAAAGTTAATAGAAGTCAAAGACCCATTAATGGCCTGGATTAGACAAGACTTGGCACAAAAACAAGAAAGGAAGAAGACCTTTGGAGAAAGAAAAATGAAGGTTAGTCTCATTCAGTTTAAAGGATTCACAATGTAAGGGTAGAAGGAAAATGGAATTCCCAAGACACCAGGACACATGATATAATTTTCTTACTTGAAAAACATCGTCAACTCACTGTTGATTGTTGTTCTGTGATAAACAGACCAGTTGTGTGCTTCACTGGGACTCAGAGGCTTCCAATTGGACCAGCTGTTTACCGAAATCCTCAGGTGTGATTAGTACTGTAAAAAGATAGAATACATGTTAAGAAAGAAAGAATAACAGAAGAGAAGATGGTGATAATGTTTTCAACTTATGCATCCCTAACTTTGAAATATACCCAGAATAAAGCCAGTTCCCATGACCACCACTGCCACCTTCCTGGTTCAACCTGTCATTGTACCTCTCCTGGACCATGGGAGTAGCTTTCAACTTGGCAGAACTGTTTACTCTATATTCAGCTCAGGAGCCAGAGCTGTTAAAATGTAGTCAATTCCTATCACTACTGTGCTCAAATCTTCCAAGTGTGTCCCATGTCCCTCAGAGAAAAAGTAAAGATTTTCTATGATTTGTAAAACTTGACAAGACCTGTATCATCCTGTTTTTACCCACTAACCTTGTCTCCTAGGGTCCCCCCTCTTTTTGGTCCCTTGCTACACCTCAAACATTCCAAGCACACTCCTTTCCTAGGAACTTTGCCCTTTCTTTTCCCCTTCATGGAATGTTATTCCCCCAGACAGCACTTCCACTAACCTCTGACTTCTTGCATTTACTCAGTGATCATCCTCACCCTAAAATTCCAATTCACTACCCTGCCACTTGACACTGATTTGAGTTTTCTTCCTGGCATCTATCCCTATCTAATATAGCAGATATTTTTATTCATTTACCTTGTTTTTTACTCTGAGATACCACATCATTATGTTCATCAAAATAAGAACTGATACTTCGCTTGGTGCCAGACACTGGGATGAGGTCTTTGTGTGTGCTATCTCATTAGGTTTCCACAATTTCCCTGTGAGTAGAGCAACACTACTCCTATTTTTCAAATTAGGAAACAGGTTTACAACAGCGGCCTTCCTAGTGTATTTGAAATCTGCAGTGGATCCTTTTTTTTCTCTACTCCAATCTTCCATATGACCAAATTGATTTCAATAAAAGTCATAGAATAATTAATAGTTATCATTATTTTCTTTTTTAAATTTTTTATTTATTTATTTTTAATTTCTTTTCAGTGTTCCAGAATTCATTGTTTATGCACCACATCCAGTGCTCCATGCAATACATGCCCTCCATAATACCACCACCAGGCTCACCCAACCTCCCACCCCCCACCCCTCCAAAACCCTCAGTTTGTTTCTCACAGTCCACAGTCTCTCATGGTTCATCTCCCCCTCCAATTTCCCCCAACTCACTTCTCCTCTCCATCTCCCCATATACACCGTGTTATTTCTTATGCTTCACAAATAAGTGAAACCATATGATAATTGACTCTCTCTGCTTGACTTATTTCACTCAGCATAATCTATTCCACTCCCGTCCATGTTGATACAAAACTTGGGTATTCATCCTTTCTGATGGAGGCATAATACTCCATGGTATATACAAACCACATCTTCCTTATCCATTTGTCTGTTGAAGGGCATCTTGGTTCTTTCCACAGTTTGGTGACTATGGCCATTGCTGCTATGAACATTGGGGTACAGATGGCCCTTCTTTTCACTACATCTGTGTCTTTGGGGTAAATACCCAGCAGTGCAATTGCAGGGTCATAAGGAAGCTCTATACTTAATTTCTTAAGGAATCTCCACACTGTTTTCCAAAGTGGCTCCACCAACTTGCATTCCCACCAAACAGTGTAAAAGCGTTCCCCTTTCTCCACATCCTGTCCAACACTTGTTGTTTACTGTCTTGTTAATTATTTTCTTGATTCATTCTTTAGTTATAAAACAAAAAGCCATTAAATAGAAGAAATTTCAATTCAAAAAACCAAGTGAAATAACTCAAGTTCTTTATGTTTGTGTATGTGTGCCTTTAAGATCACTTTACCTTCATTGTTTATTTCAGATCTACTGTTTAAACACAGGAATGTGGAGTACCTCAGGGACTGGAGATATGAAAAGCACATAAAGTGAGCTCAACTAATTCTGACCCTTTACTTAGTCTCTCTCTAGTCTGTAAAAATGCATGTAGCTGATTCTGTGTGTTAGAATAGCTAAGGGTTTTAAAATTTATCACCTTAACATTCATGTTTGATGTTTGTTAAAGGATCAATAAGAAAAATGTGCTTACATAACACAAATATAGACACAGAGAGTTATGGAAGCTAGAAACAAAAAGCTCTCAGACTTCAAAAAGAGAGAAAAAAATTGTCCTTATGAATGAATGTCATGACAGATAAGGAGTTTGAGATAAGTCTTTGAATATAAGTAAGTCTGAGAGTTGGTAATGCAGGGAGGGCTCTTCTAGTGAAGGTACCATAGGGGTAAAGGCAAAGAGGCTGGGAAGCTCAGCATGTTTTAAGCCTAATGGGGAGCACACTGGTTTTACTGATACTCTGGGTGGGGAGGAGAGGAGTGGAAGAGGAGAAAGAACTCATGCAATATGTGAATTAGAAGTTTTGCAGACCAAACCCGATCCTCTCATTTACACCTGGGCAAGCTATTCTGCAGGTTGTTCACACGTCTTCAACCTACTCGCTTCCCCATACAGGACAATCTCTGTCATCCATGAACAGAGCCAATCAAAGGATTTTTGATATAGGACTATCAGAGGCTCTGAGAGAGGTACCTGCAAATGACTACCATCCTAACTCAATGTACTTCTGCCCAAGGAGTGTGCCTTCCCCAGCATTTTATGGTGGAGTAGAAACAGCAGGAGAAAGGCAATAATTAGCCAGCACCACTGATTTGTGTATGTGATCAGGGACTGGGTCAACAGGAAAGAAAAATAGGCTTATATTATCCCAGGATTTTCCAAACACTCAGGTTTATATATTTACACCATAGCACCCCTTCTTATTTTTTTGCTTCCCCCTTTGGATCCCATCCATTTTTCCATACATTTATCTACTAGTCCTGCCCTGGATATATCCTGGGCCATTCTCCAGAAAGTCTTACAGTGCTGCCACCTCCAGAGCTCAAACCAGGCTTGACCATACCGGCTACCTGATTTATCACCCATACTATCCTTCCTTATGCTTCATAACGCAGGTCTGTTTTTTTCCACATGTGTCCAAGCTTTATTATGCTTCCGTGATGCATATTGTGTAAAGAAACAGACATTTGCTTTCCATTCTACCCCGTAGTTGGTGTGAAATTAACCTATATCTCCACTGTCATTATACTTTGCCATTTGAGGGAACACAGTCTGTGCCAGAAACCAAAGCAAGCACTACTTGTTTCTGAAATACTATTTGATTTTGAACATATGGATATATTTTGTGGCCAGTTTTCTCCCCTATCATTTACTCCCCAACACAGTAACAAATAATTTTGTCAGTTAGATACAGACTTATGATACAATCTTTTTAAAGTAGAGACCATGGTGATTTGGGCTCTGAGCTAGGCTGCACATGTGGCACTATTTTCATTTCTACCAGAAATCAAAAACAATGCTACTTCTCTGGGCAGCTGTGCCATATCAGTACATCCCAGCAGCCAGAGAAGGGTGAGAGGCCAACAAATGAGCAGAAAAAAAGTTCTTATTTTTTTATGATTGGAGTGGAAATAATCTCTCTTACAAATAAATGTATGCTTGTCTTAAATACTTTATGTCAGAATGTGAAAAAATTAAGGGCATGAAAACATCAAGGACATTTTGAGATTTCAATATGAAGTTATTGGAAAAAAAGAAAATGTTAATCATGGAATATGGATATTTAGTCTCATATCCACAGGATCAATGCATGAGTTAACATTAATATTGTTTCTGCTGTTTTCCCAGGTGTTTGGGGGCTATTTCACTATGCATTCTAAAATCTTCTGATATTAGTTTGAAATGCTACGACACATTTCATAGACAAATATAACTAATAATTAGATTACTTAAAATGGCAAAAGATTAATGTCTAATGGGATGAGATCATCAAATTATGACATATCTACCTACTCACTCAGCTAAACTCTACTCAGATATTAAAAATAAATGAGTTAGCTGAACTTCCCCTTGCCATGTTCTACTCTTTCATTTATTCAAGAAAATTTACTGATAATCCATTTTGCGCCAAAAATCTGTGCTAGGAATCACTGGTAGGCAAAATATACCCAGTTCCTGTTCTTATATAATCCAAATATATGACAAATCTGTACCAAGAAAGGAAAATATACAATGATCTAAGAAAAGATAATAGGGATAACTGGTATCAACAGAAATGGAGAAGGATTTTCCAAACTAAATTGTAGGGTATTATGTTAATGACAACACTTTCAAAAATTTTTTACATTTTAAACTTCAAAGTACTTTATATTAGTTATTTTTGCTTTCTTTCGTTTTCACTATGTTATCGAAAATGCCCTGTGGAAACAAATAATAATACATAAACCAGAAAACTAGAGATGTGTTATTATCTTTTAGCTTAAATGCTGCAAACCTGAGTCTTAAACTTCATGAAATTGACTTTAGGATCTATCTGAAATACAGATAAATAATTACAGAACTTCCTGTGAACATTACAGCCCAATAAAAGTTAGGAGGTTTGGGGTGCCTGGGTGGCTCAGTGGGTTAGGCCTCTGCCTTCGGCTCAGGTCATAATCTCAGGGTCCTGGGATCGAGCCCCACATCGGGCTCTCTGCTCAGCAGGGAGCCTGCTTCCCCCCTCCCTCTGCCTGCCTCTCTGCCTACTTGTGATCTCTCTCTGTCAAATAAACAAATAAAATCTTTTTTAAAAAAGTTAGGAGGTTTGAAGTATACCTTTAATGTTCCAAACGAGCACTTTAACATGAGACATCAAATCTCACAGCCAAAAGTGCTTGATTGAGATTAATGTGGACAATTTCTTCAGGAGATCATGTTATTTATCAGTAGTATGTATAATTCAGTGTATTACACAATCTCCAAAACAGCAGCAATTTAAAATAGAGGAAGGGGATCAGCACCAGCTGAGAGCATTTGGAAGACGTACCAATTTGCAACCATTGCATTTAACAGCAACTTGCTAAACGTGAAAACTACAAAACTACCTTTCTTTTTAATTAAAAGGAAACCTAGAGAAGTTAATTGACCATTCATTCACTCAGTCAGTATTTATTGAGTGGGTATAGAAGACACTTTACTAAATCATCAATCATCAACCCACACTGCAGCTTTCTTGAAGAACAATACTGTCTACCTTAGGAGGATGTTACTGGGAAGTCACTATGACATAGTCTGTCCTTCATACACAGTGGCCCATTTTTTTGGTTCCATATTGTTACAGGCACCAGTAAATATGGCATCTGGGACTCTCGGGGGTGGGGATAGGGACTCTCAGGTGAGTGGGAAGTCATTACTCTGAAACACTGTGAATTTGGAAGAAGCCATTGACAAACTATTTTGCTACTGTGTGTGCTCATAAGACGAGGTATCATTAGGAAAAGCCACATAAAGCCGTTGCAGCTGTGTTATATAAAAAGTGGGGACAATTTAATAGAAAATGTCATCCTTTGCAGAATGCTGATTGCCTATTTTTTTCCATAAAGCCTTCTCATCAGAGGGACTCCAGCAGCTGTGAGAAGGCATCCTGTCACTGATGTTCCCAGACATCCCTGTGTACAAAACTCTCCATGTGCTGTTTGGCATCTAAAACACTCTGCTTTCTTCCCCCACCCCCTTTTTTTTCCTCCTTCTTACTCCACTATGGAATTTGGAATATTGTCTTCTGGTGAGGTTGGAGCAAGGACTGGATTTTTGACACTGGCATTTCAGTGTAAATAAGCAAAAAAAAAAAAATCAGCTGAAGCCACAGGATTGTATTTTTCTGTATTCTGGGTCAGGAAACCCTAAAGCTATAACATTCAATAATTCTGTAATGTTAAGGATTTTTCCCTAACAGATGGCAGTCATTACAAGTTCCTGTAGGACATAACTCTTCAGAGGCTAAGATAAAAATTTGTGCCCACACAAAAGAGAAAAGAGATTTGATGGAGAAGGGGCAGGGTCAAGTGCTTTTTTAATCACATTAAAATTCTCCGACTTGAAAGTTCTATTTTCTCATAATTAGTTTCAGAAAGGTGACTTGGTCATAAATTTTACATCATAAAAAATCACTGGGCTTCAGAAATTTAATAGCTACATGTCTCCACTGAGTTCAAAATAATCCCAAAATTGTTGTCAAATGTTTTACGTTCAATAATTCAGAGTTTATTGTCACTAAGAGGATAAAGGTTTATGCTATTTGGGTGTAAGAAATCCTGCAAAGTAAATATATCATGCACTACCAAAGCCCACAATAATTGCCAGTGTCAGGCACACAGTGGGGATTCACTTGTTCATCAATTAATTCATCCCACAAATATGTAATGAGCATCTCCTTTCTTGGGTATTGGTCTAGGTGCTGAAGATGCAACTGTGAACAAGAGAGACAAAAATCTCTTTTCTTATGGAGCTTATCACCACTTGAAACACACACAGACATACACACATGTTATCTGTGTTAAATTAAGAAGTGACATACCTTAGTGGTTCTACAGTTTGGTTGTCCAATTTTGTGCCTTCTGGGATTCCTGTCTCCTGGTACTTACACCAGAGGATGGCAGAATATGCCAACCCAAAATAATGTTCTTTGCCATAAGGATTATTTTGAGCTGATTATTTTGAGAAACAGGAGACACAGGAGAAGCTCTGAAAAGAGTAGAAGTTACTTTTTTGTATGGGACATTTATGTATATAAAAGAAATTTCCATTTCTTTTTTTTTTTAAAGATTTTATTTATTGGAGAAAGAGAGAGAGAATGCATGCACACACAAGTATGGAGGGTGGGTAGCAGAGGGAGAAGGAGAGAGATACCCAAGCAGACTCTGGTTGAGAATGGAGCTCTTGATCCCATGACTCTGAGATCATGACCTGAGCTGAAATCAAGTCAGATGCCTAACCGACTAAGCCACGCACCCCTGGAAATCTCCATTTCTAAAGATGTCTCCTTCACACTACCAGGAATGGAAGGATGACTGTAAATCACAAGAGACTCATCAATGGAGAAAGCACTGAATTAAATCTGCATAACAAATCTTATTTGGTTTAACTTACTCTTCTAGGTCACCTGCTCATAAATGGCCTCCCCCTTGCCTTTCTTTCTTTTGTTTTTAGCTGAAGATAGTATTTAAGCCTGAATTCTAAGCCATATCTGAGAGTTACTCATTTCTCCCTGGTTACTGAGACAGGGAAACTGAAGGGTTCCCATGAAAAAATGCCATTTTGTCCTTTGCTCCTTTTCCTGCTTTACTTCTGCTTTATGCTTGTCTTAATGTATATCCTCCTTGTAAAGGTCAGGGATTTAATGGTTTCTTTGGAGCCTTCCTGCCCCATAGATAACATCTAAGGCATGACCAGACCAGGTCATCATGTACATTTTCTAAGACCACGGACTCTAAGCACCATGATGCTAAGATCCCTGTCTCCAGGGCATAAGTGACTTATGAAGGACACCTGAGCACTCTCTCCTTTGACCAGTTTCTGGATGCCTCAGAGGACATGTACACCAGGCCACCATCCTAAATAAAAACTCCAGATGCCATGCAAACATGATACTCATTCTGCTTTTCCATTCTGAGTCTCCAAAACACTCCATCTGCATCTGCTCTCTCTATATCTTCAGTGAATTCTGCTCTCACTTCATGTTGACTTGTGTCTGATACCCATCCTGTGCAAAGCCAAGGATCCTCTTGGCTGGTCCTACAAGACTCCTCTGGGTCCTCAGACCTGACCTGCCTATATCAGTATCTTCCATACATACAGGAGATATTCATATTAAACTTTTGTTTGTTTTTCTCTTGTTAAGCTGACTTCTTTTACAGGAGTTTCAACCAAGACAAGCGTTATATACTTATGTAATCATGTACACAGGATGACCTACATCCCATCACTTCTGCCATAGTGTACTGGTTAAAAACAAGTCACAGGCCCTCTGTGTAATCCTTTCCCATTGAGTATATGAGCAGGATCTGTGGCTTCTTTTAACCAATCCAATATGGCAGAGATGATGGGATGTAGGTCACTTTGTGCATATGATCACATAAGTGTGTAACATCTGTCTTGTTAGAATTATGCACACTCTTTTTCTCCCTCTCTCTCTACTTCTGGCTTTGAAAAATCAAGCTGTTAATGGGAACTCAGGACAATCTATGCCAAAATATGGCGCCATGGCATACTGAGTAATTTAAACTAAAGGAGTTTGGAAAAGCAGCAGGAACAGGAAAGTCATTCTGGCCTTCCCCCTGTCCTTCTCCCCTGAAGCAGGTCATACATCCCTCATATGAGGGGTGCCCTGCTTATACTCAGAGAAAAGGAGCATTCTTATCTCCAAAGATTAAGGGACCCTGAGAAAAATGTGAACTAACAGGCCTTGCTGAGTTCACCCCAGTTCACAACACTTACCTTCTATTCCTTGACCTATCATATTCTTCCATGCCTGTCTACTCTTCATCAAATCTAGCATCAAAATACTGAGGTTTAACTGTTTCTTTGGGTCTATTTCCTTATGAAGGCTCCTTGTCATGTAAAACTTATATTAAATAAACTTATATGCTTTTTTCCTGTTTGTCTACCTTTGTCAGTTTAATTTTCAGACCTAGCCAGGGATCCTAAGAGTTAAAGAAAACTTTTCCTCCCTACACTGCCATGAATCCCATAGCCTCAAGGAAAAGAATTCTTTCAGCAAGTTGAGGGAGTTTAGGAGCAAATCCTTCCCCAGCTGAACCTCTGATGGGAACCCACTCCTGCCCAATACACTGATTGCAGCTTTGTGAGACATGAAGCAGAGGATCCATCTAAGCTTTGCCTGGACTTGTGACCCATAGGAACTGGGGGATAATAAACATTGTAGTATTTTTTAATATGGCAGAGAAAATTAACACAAAACAGAATTGTGATCCTACTTTTAGATCACAGAGCTAATTATCACTTTTCAAAATAAAATACTTCAGTCATTTTTGGATAATTAGGTTATTTCTTTTGTGAAGGAAAATTTTCAAAAGTATTGCATCATTGGGTCAAAGAATTATCTTGTGTCAATGTTTTTGGCACACAAGTCCTAGTGGCCTACACTAATCTGATGGAATGAGCCAACCACATAGGACCAGCCTTGTCTTTCTGGAATGAACCCATTTATAAACAAACCCATGAAGGTCGCATTTCTGCTCCTCACCCAATGAACCAAAACAATGGGACCATCTCAATAGCCTAAGTATAATTGCATTTTATGTGTATTTTTCAATTTATCAAGAGCTTTTCCTAACTTCATCTCTAGTAGTCCTAATTCAGTGACTGAAGAATGTTCCCCAGGTTTACAAAAAGGAACCTGCAGCTGAGGGAAATGACAAACTAAAATCATACCATTAGCAAGTGGCAGAGGTGGGACTCAAGCCACCAAATGTCATCAGAAAGAGGGTGCATTGCTTGTTTCCCTCTGCCACAGCAAACTGTATAGGAAATTGACTGCTCTGTCCCTGCAGTCTGCCCTGAGCCAACAGAGCCTTTCAAAGCAAACTCTATGAGCTGAGGCAGCTCCCCACCACCACCCTCCTTCACAGGAAGCTTAAGCCAGAATCAATGCTCTCCTTTCAATTAGAAATAGCTACAAGCAACATGTGAACCAATGGGAAAGAACAAAAGGAATATCTCCTCTTTCGAGTAACTGATTTAGTCACAACCAGTCGTTATGTTGCAAGTACTGCACTGGGTACTGGGAATAGAAAAATGAGCTCAGAAGCATTTCTCCACCCTGTCCCCTACGCACCACTACTGCCACCACTGGCGGGTTTTAGTTTGGGAGACAGAGACTTAGATTATTTCAATTTGATGTGTTGAGTCTTAAGAGTGGGCATTAACCGCAAGGGTACTATGAGACCACAGTGGACCAATGACTCTACCCATGGCTTCCAGGGAAGTCTTCTGACAGGAGATGGAACCTTAGTGGAGGTCTACAAAGGCAATTAATATTCCAATGAAATGTTCAGGCAAACAAAATCAGTAGGCAAATTATGGAAGCAGAAAGCAACTTGAAGTATACAGGAATACTCAGCAGTTGAGTGTTAATAATAAATGAAGCATAGGACATGAAGTTGTTGGAGAGTCGGCTATAAAAATCATAGCCTAAATTGTATATGTGCCTGCCATATGCCAGGCTCTGTGGCAAGAATGATACTTACAGACAGCAATTGAATTCAAACAACAGCCGAGGTAAGCACCACTATTATGTCCATTTTTCAGATGAGAAAACTAAGGCTTTGAAAAGTTGAGTAACTCACCCAAGTTCCCACAGCTAATAACTGGCAGCATGTATATCTGAACCTATGTGATTCCAAACTCTTAGCCAAATCCCACACTGCTTTTCTAAGTAGAAGACAGGTCTGAAGAACATTGTACTTCATCTTAGCCCATAGCAAATGTCATAAAACTGTTTTTACTTTCTTTAAGATTTATTTATTTTAAAGAAAGAGCTAGGAGAGAGGGAGAGAGAGAATCCTGAAGCAGACTCTCCTCTGAGTGCAGAGCCTGACACAGAGCTCAATCCCAGGACCCATGAGATAAGCCAAAACTAAGAGTCAGCCACTTAACCAAATGAGCCACCCAGGCACCCCATAAAACTTTTTATAGAGGATCATATTATACATATTTTAGGCTTTGTGGGCCATATGGCCTGTTGCAACTACTCAGTTCTGGTGTTGTAGCAGGAAAGCAGCCATAGACAATACATAAATGAAGGAGCATGGCTCTGTTCCAATAAAACTTTATTTACAAAAACAGGCACTGAAATGGATTTGGCACATGGGCCATAGTTTGCCAACTCCTGATGGGTAGGAAACCATTCAAGGGTTATAAGCAAGAAATGGACATGGTATCCAAAACACCATGGACACCATGGTTGGACACCATGGACTCTGTCTGGTTCATGCCAGAAACATCCTCAGGGCATTCCAGTCTAGATGAAATGGCTGTTTCTACAAAGCATCAGCAACCGAGACTCAGTCTCCTTATACTTTCACTTCTCATTCACTTTATCCCTTTATTTCAAAAATATTTATTGAGGTCTCACTATGATCCCAGCACTATTTAGGCATTCAGGATGTAAGAACAAATAAAAATAAAGTTGCATTTCTCATGATGCTTACATTCTGGTAGGAGGAAGACATACATGCACACACACACACACACACACACACACACACAAATGGGTACAATACATTAGGTTATGAGAAGCACTCTGGAGGAAAGCATACCAGGGCCAGTCAACATTGGGCAGGTGGATTTTCTATGAAGTAGTTAGGAAAATCACTCTGATAGTGGGACATTTGAACAAAGACTTGAAGGAAACAAGAGAATGAGTCAAATGGATATTTGTAGGGAAGATCAAATTTAAAACCCAGTAGTAGGAACGTACTGAGACCATTTGAGAAACAGCAAGGGCATTGATGTGGCTAGCACTGAGTGAAGATGAGTGGGGTGTAATACAAGAAGAGGTCAGAACCCAGGTCAAGGGTCAGATCAGAATAAGGAGGGTGAAAGAGAGATAGTTCAAGAGTCTGGGGCCTAGTTTATTTATTTATTTATTCTCGAAGATTTTATTTATTTATTTATTTATTTATTTATTTAGAGAGCATGAGTGGGGTGAGGACAGAGAGAGAGAGGAGAGAAAGAATCTCAAGCAGACTCCTAACTGAGCACAGAGCCTGCCACAGGGCTTGATATCATGACCTGAGCCAAAATCAAGAGTTGGACATGTTTTAACCAACTGAGCCAACCAGGCACTCCAGGGTCTAGTTTAAAGTGTGACTTTCAGGGGCTTCTGGGTGGCTCAGTCATTAAGTGTCTGCCTTTGGCTCTGGTCATGATCTCAGGGTCCTGGGACTGAGCAATGCATCAGGCTCCCTGCTCAGCGGGAAGCCTGCTTCTCCTTCTCCCACTCTCCCTGCTTGTATTTCCTCTCTGTGTCAAATAAATAAATAAAATCTTAAAAAGAAATAAAGTGTGACTCTCAGTGGTGGCCTAATTGGGCAAAAGTCTTAATATAATATCCTAGTATTTATTGGTAGACACATGGTCGGAGCAAGCCTTGGCAAGTACGCTGTTGTTTGGTAAATGAATCGCTTCCAGGAAAGTAAAGTAAACGTTTCTTACAGGAATTTCCTGAAGCAAAGAGGGAAGCTACTTATTGTGTTACAGTCTTATCTTTCCTTGGTGAGACTTTCCTGGAACAAATAACTAAGTCATGTTGATGCAAGTGATCTTAATTCTTAATCCCATCTGCTGTGTGATGTTGATGTAGGTGAGCAAATGTCTCACAAGCTTAAAAACATATTGCACTGAGGCACCTGGGTGGTTCAATTGGTTAAGTGTCCAACTCATGATTTCAGCACAGGTCATGATCTCATGGCTCATGAGATTGAGCCCTGGGTCAGGCTCTACCCTCAGTGTGGAGTTGGCTTGAGATTCTCTCTCCTCCTCTCCCTCTCCCCCCAACTTGTGTGTGTTCTCTCTCCCTCCTCATCTCCCTAAAATAAACCATTAAATCTTTAAATAAATAAATAAATGTCTCATTTTAAAATGCTAAAATAAATAAATAATGTGCTTAAACAACTACACATAAAAATTACAATGAAATCAATTAAATTAATATCTCATGTAGCCCTTACCTTCACCCAGTGAGGTACGGATTATTGTTGTCCCCACTTCCCAGATGAAAAATTTGAGGCACTGAGATTTTAGGTACCTCATCTTGGTCACATAGCTACCAAAAACCTCAAATGGAGGCTCAGTGCTGTGCCTTTCAACCCTTATGCCTGCTGTATCCTGACTCTAGACATGAGATCTAGATAAAATCATCAGAAATGGAGGCCTTTCCACAGACAGTCAGCAAGTTCAAATGTAAAGCTGCACTGCTGCATTTTAGCCTTCAAAAGCATCAGTTACCATAGGTACCACAGAAGCAGCCTGCACCCTGCACTTCAAGTACAGTTGGAAGGTGATTTCACCAAGGGTTTTTTTTTTTTAATATTTTATTTATTTGAGAGAGAACGTGTGTGAGAGTAAGAGTACAAGTGGTGGGTGCAGAGGGAGAAGCAAACTCCCCACAGAGCAGAGGACTGGAAGCAAGGCTTGATTCCAGAATCCCAGGATCAGGAGCTGAGCCAAAGGCAGATGCTTAACCAACTGAGCCACCCAGGGGACCTTCACCAAGAGTTTTTAAATCTAAATCAAATAAGAAAAAGAAGTTGGGATGAGCTTTAATTTAGAAAAAGGGCCCCAAAAGGAGGTCTTTGCAACCATGTGGAGTTTCTTTAAAGGTGTCTGCAAATAGGGAAGGAGATCTGGAAAGGAGCTCTGCATGCAATGGAAATGACCCCAACTCCATGTTTAGGAAAATATTCTAATGGGATACATTTCCTCCTGCAGTGCTACAGAGGCTAAGAAAAATAGCAAGCATTCATTGAGAGCTTACAGCATGCCAGGCACCTTTGGGGTTCTTACTGCTTTACATACATTATCTGATTTGGTCCACACAACACCTCCATGAGGCACAAGTGGAGAAATGCAACCCTACTTTAGAGAGTCAATGGAGAAACACAATATAATTTAAAGGGAAGTTCACAGAGAGCACAACTGCTGTATTTACACAAAATAAAATTAAGAAAATAAAAATAAGTGTCTGTTGTTTATAGATTTCTGTAACTTTGTGTAATTGCTGGAGAAAGGGATTTTGAAATTTACCCAAATTGAATTGTACCTGTTCTTTTCCAGTTATTTATTTAAAGGCAATTGTATCACACCCTCCACGCATCAAATGGGGTAGCATTTCTATCAGATAAATGGTTAGGGATTTTTAAGATAACAAAACACAAGTGAAAACAACAACAACAAAACATTTCAAAGTTTCTGAATTCTTTCTGAATAGATGTGTTCTTTACAATATCCAAGTAAATATCACATACAATTGAAGCACAAAGAAAGAGAATATATATCTTCTTATTTTAAAGACCGAAATGATCAGGGATACATTACATATGTATAGAATGATCTCTTTATCTTAAATTAAAAAACCATGAAGAGATACTTATTCCTATACAAAATCAACCCCCACCATCACCCAAAGAAAATATAAAATGGTAGGAAATTGCATTTCAAACAAAATCAAGAAAGAGCCATAATAACAAACTATAACCTGGATGACTGATGAGCTAAATGCAGTGTAATTCCAACCTAAAGAAGAAAATGCCACGATAGACTTAAAATTTTGCAGATACTGGAAAGTAATTGGTAATAACTATGAAGGATGTACTGTATGCCAAGAAATGTTCTAAATATTAACTAATTTAATCCTAACAGCCCCTTGTGGTAGGTACTTTTATTATCCTCATTAAAAAACAATGAAACAGAGGCACAGAGAAAGTAAGTGACTCACTCAAGATCACTGATGGGGAGCAAGAATTTGTCCCTTTCAAGGTCCTTCTAGCCAGACTAAGAATCAAATTGATATGGGACAGATTAACAGGAGAAAACCAAATTAAATATGGGGAATCCACACAGACATGGAAACTTCAAAGACAGGCAAAATGAGGTCTATAAGTCATCCTCAAGTAAGAAGGGGATAGGGGCTGGGACTTCAAAGGGAAGAAGTACAATTCTGAAGAAGAATGAAAAAGAGTCCACATTTGGTAAACAAATATCTCCTCAAAAAATGGGACACAGAGAGGACTTTGATCAAACAGGCCTTGCTAGGTTCCTCCCAGTCCATCCTGCATAATTTCTATTATAATGTAGTTATCTCTGGTGACAGCTTTCTTCCTGGGGAAGGTCCTCTACCTAAATTCTTTCACACAATTGGGTGGGGCAGATAAAGAGCTGAAGGGAAGAAACAATTCTTCTCTACTCTCAAGGTCTTTCAGCTGATCTAAGAATTCAATTGACATAAAACAGATTAACAGGAGTTAAAAAAACAAAGTTTGATTAAATGTTCATGGAGGCCCAATCATAGAATGGAGACCTAAAATATGACCAAGGCAGGCAGTTTTTATATTTTTAGACAAAGAGATAATCAGTCTGCAAGGAATTGGCAGGACAAAAAAACAAATTTGGGAGCGCCAGTGAGTGATGAGCTCTAAACAGAATTTGGACTAGGGTAGTAAATTAGTAAAATATTACAAGTGTTGTATATACAGCTTTCTGGGCTTTAAATTTCCTATTTTTGGTGGTAAGGATTTTTCTTTACATTCTGGTACAAGGAGGGTACCTTTCACATGAGAGGTTTATTTCTTGTGTTCAGAGGGGCAGAAGAGGCTCTAAGTGTCCTTGCTACACAGGCTGTCTCTTAAGTAACTTTTATTTAAAATAATCAATATGCCAAAGTGGCATATTTTGAGGCAGCCTGCCCTTGGCCCCTACAGAGCTTTTCCTGGATCAGCTGGGTTGTGATTGCTTTTTAACTCAAAATAATCTTCATGCCAAAGTGGACCATCTTGGGGCAGCTTGGCCTTGGCCCCTAATTATCACATAGCTACTAATTATCAGAATTAGAGTGTGAACTCTGGAATTTGAGTAGAGCACAAAGCTTTTCAAAAAATAAGTAGCACAAGAATCCCTTGCTTAACAAAGCAAGTTCTAGTGCAGGGCTGGGCTGAGGTAAGTGATAATAGAGGACAGTTTGAAGAAAGGAAGGCATGGGCAAGGGGCCCCCCTCCTAAGAGGAAACTACCCTTAAAAGGAGGAAGACCCCCAACCTGTAATTGTACACCACCCTGGAAGGAGCCCTCCACCCTTTCCCATGTAAGCAACTACCTGATAGGTAGATGAGTGCATGGGCAAAAACCTGATTGGGTGACAGGTGTAAGGAGGGTTAATCAGATTAAAACAGCCCATCAACAATCTCATAAAACCCCTAGATTTAAATGTCAAAATGGCAGCCCTCTTGGGTCCACTCCCTCTTCGGGAGCTTGGTACTATCACTCAATAAACTTTGCTTTGCTGCCCACCACTCTTTAGACCAGATGAAGAGTGGTCTACCTCTCTTCATTCTTCAAAGTGGTGTGACCAAGAACCGCGGGCACTAAAGGAAAAAGAAATCCTCAAACAGGGAGACTCCTTAGAGCTACTCTCTGATATAAAGTGGCAGGGAAGGCAGCCCTGATCAAACCATCTTCCAGAAACAGGCAGTTAGTGTAGCAGCAAGGTGGGGGGGGGCAGGGAATGTAGCAGTGGAAAGTTTTTTTCCTTCTTCCCTTCAAGGTTCTTTGGCTGGTCTAATAATTGATAAAAGGCAGGCATACAGGAGAAAAAATAAACAGATGTTTAATAATATGTATGCCTCCTGTATGCATGGGAGAGACCCAGGAAGATGGAGTAACTCTCTGAAATGGCCCTAAATAACATCTTCAGCAAAAGACAAAAGAAGATGTTGGAGGAGGGTGTCCCTTATGAGAGGTTACCATGCACAGTAAACAAGGGTACCACCGTCATGGGGATTCAGGCCTTTGCCTTCCCCATTGCTAAGAGTTCCTAGAGATTTAGCCATCCTTCTCTTGCTAGTTCAGCAAGGAAGATACTTACAAATGGAGATTTCTCTTACATGCACAAATGTTTTTTACAAAAGGGTAATTTCTCACTTTTCAGAATTTCACCTATGTTTGCGGTTTCTTAAAAATAATGAGCTTCAAAAAATCAATATGCCAAAGAGTCATATTTTAGGATGTTATATTTTACCCTCCTTCAGGAGGCAACCAACCTGTAGCTCATTCTTAGCCGGAGAAGACCAAATGCCAAGTCATCACTCAACAGGGGGTTTTACTGCAAGACCACCTGGCCAATCTTGTCAGCCTGAGCCTCACAATCCACATGAACCCGTTCTGACATTCTGGATTTAAATCCAAGCAGGCTGAAGCCTCATGTGTCCTTCACACACAATTCTTCAGCCAAAAGTCTATAACAAATGTCCTGCAGCACATTTTGAAGATAGTTTTATTTGGGTTCCAGGCGGATTATTCACAGCACATGGTGTTATTTGGTCATTGGAAAATAAGTTGGTCTGGGGTGGGGGGTGGGGCTTGGGTGGCCTAGTTGTTAAGCATCTGCCTTCAGCTCAGGTCATGATCCCAGGGTCCTGGGATCGAGCCCTGCATCAGGCTCCGTGCTCGGCAGGGAACCTGCTTCTCCCTCTCCCTTTGCCTGTTCCCCCTACTTGTGCTCGCTCTCTGTTAAATAAATAAGTAAAATCTTAAAAAAAAAAAGGAAAATAAATTGGGGGAAGCAATGGAGGGAATTCTCCCTCACTCCATTAGCCAAAATAAATTCCAAAGATATGAAATGTTTAAACATAATGAAACATTTAAAACCCAAGAAAAGGGGGCACCGGGGTGGCTCAGTGGGTTAAAGCCTCTGCCTTCGGCTCAGGTCGTGATCCCAGGGTCCTGGGATCGAGCCCCACATCAGGCTCTCTGCTCAGTGGGGAGCCTGCTTCCTCCTCTCTCTCTGCCTGCCTCTCCCCCTACTTGTGATCTCTGCCTGTCAAATAAATAAATAAAATCTTAAAAAACAAAACAACAACAACAACCAAAAAAAAACAAGAAAAGGGGACCCTGGCTGGCTCAGTCAGAAGAGCCTGCAGCTCTTGATCTCAGGGTAGTGAGTCTGAGCCCCGGGTTGGGTGTAGAGATTACTTATTTAAATAGATAAAGTTTTTTTAAAAATAAAAATAAAAATAAATAAAACCCAAAAAGAAAGCAGAAGAGATTTTAAACAACACATTTAGGGTGTTGATCAAAAAAGTTTGAAGACCACTGTTATATCCATCAAAAAAAGAGAGAGAGAGAGAGAGAGAGAGAGCATATAATCCCTGTTAATAGGTCTGTATCTTTAGGGTGCACAGTGTACATTATATATATAAAATTTTATAAATATTAGGTATGGGTTTATGCCTACTACTGGAGATACTGGTTCACTATATATCCAATGTATCTCTGTATACATCTATATAGAGACATAATTTTAATCCTTACAAGTCCATGAGGCACATGTTCAGAAATCAGCCCTGTCTTTAAAAAGTCACTGTGTAATAATAATGATAAACTATAAACAGTGGTTCACTTCTTATTTTATAATATGTACATGAACTCTGTTGATGGTTATATATATACATAAACATATATATATATATATATATATATATATATATAATATATGCATATACAATCT
The DNA here is from genome assembly GCA_004024625.1 of Mellivora capensis. Classification (NCBI taxonomy): domain Eukaryota; kingdom Metazoa; phylum Chordata; class Mammalia; order Carnivora; family Mustelidae; genus Mellivora; species Mellivora capensis. Next base: position 64,300 of record PISX010005156.1, on the reverse strand, counting down.
GACAAAGATTATGTCTTAGCCCAATCTCTAATCAGGCTCCTCTGATTTGTCTTTTCAACTAGGTCCGGATTTTGGGCCTCCATGTTCATCTTTGTACTGTCCACTTCTAACAAGAACCCTGCTAAGCCAGTTTAGCCTGAATCACCAGCCCTTGATACCTAACCACTTTCAAGTTCTGACCACATTATTCATCCTCCACCATCCCTAGGTGATGTTCACTTCCCCCTAGTGAAGGCCTGCCTTCAGGAAGAATTCTGTTAGGTCACTTTAGTCAGAGAATCCACCCCCCCTTCACTCTGATGTTTCTTTTCACTAATTTTTCCATCAAAATGTCCCTCACTCTGCTCCTTGGCTAAAAATTCCAATTTTCATTCATGTATTTGGAATTGAGTCCTATCTCTCTCCCCCACTGCAAAATACCATTGTAGTGGTTCCTACACCAATTGTGGTGGTTCTCAATAAAGTCTGCCCTCTTGTTCTTTTACAAGTGTTGTGAATAACTTTTTCTTTAACAAATCTTAAGGTGAGGAAAACCCCTAAGGTGAGGTAAATCCATGTTTTGCATACCTGTGGATACTACTGATGCTAGACACCTGTTAACATGGTCTCAGTAATGAGGAGGATACCCTAAATTTACCTTGTGTTGCGGAGTTACTCTCTCTAGTCTTAAAGTCGTGGGTGTGGGTGCACAACCTCATGATGGAATGGGTTATGGATTTATGCCTGGCTCCCTTGGGGTACAGACCAAAAGAACAATTTCATGTTCCCTGATGGGAGGCAAAACTCTGCATGGAAAATGGGATTCTCAAGGAATGGGAAGTAGAATACAACAATCCAAAATATGCCTCTTTGGCATTAGGATTATCTTGAACCATTATTTTTAAGAAACAACAGACACAGGAGAAGCTCTGAAAACTGACTAGAAGGTATCCTTTCGTAAAGTGAACCCCCTTTGTAAGGGTGTCTTTTTCTCTTTAACAAGAAGAGGGAAAGGACTCTAAATCTCTAGAAACTCTGATCAATGGAAAAGGCAACAATTTAAGTCTGCATAACAATCTTACCCCTGTTTAGTGTGCTTTGCTTGATAACCTTCCAAAACTGACCCCCAATACACACACACACACACACACACACACACACACACACACGTTTTCTTTCTTTTTAGCTGGAGATAGTATAGAAGGTGGTGGCTTAAGCCATTTCAGGGAGTTAATGCAGTTCCTGGGACTTTCCCATGTATACAGAAGTATATGTGTTATTAAACTTATGTTTGTTTTCCCCCCATGAATCTTTTATTAGGTGGGGACAGAGTTTCAGCCAAGAACCCAGGATAGGAGAAAAATTAGTTCTCTTCCCCTTATACCAATGATAGGAATAGGATGAATATTGGACAGCTATGACAAGGAAAACTGTCCATGAGAGCATGTCTTAGCAATCCATAGTGGCTGAGAACATGGGCAACTAGAGTCAAAAGACTGAGATCCAATACTGGATCCAACATTTGCCAACCCTGTAACCTGACTTCTCTCTCATTTTCTTTTCAGTTGAGGTCTAACAGAATACAACATTAATTATTTTACGGTGTACAGCATAACGATGGATATTCATGTATATTGCAAAATGGTTATCGCAATAGGATTTCTATTTTCAATGGGGTTCCACCAGAGAATTAGGTCCTAATGCCCCAAAACAGTCACTGGATGCAACACATGAATTTCTCTCCTATGTACCTAGAATGGTGCTAGCTATGTGTTCTCTTCGGAAGAAAGGAGAAAACATTCACTCAAATCATTTTCTCTAGCACTTAACTCTCACACCAAACCCCTTACGAGAGTAGTTGCAGGCTGAATAAATCACTTCTCTTTTCCATGTCTTTTTTTTTTTTCATTTTAACTTCTAAAGGGTACAAATTGTACCTTGTTCATATTTTTTAATGAGAATTTAATGAACTAAGACATGTAAAGCACTTAAAACAGTGCCAGGCACAATAATATATGTCACTGTTATCAATATCACATTCATATTTGTATTTTCCACTTCTTCTTGAAATATGGGTGCTCAGTAAATAGTTGAGAAATTAACAGGTGTGTGCGTGCGTAAAGATAAACAGTAGTACAGTGCAGAATAAATTAGGACAGATGGGAGAAAGAGAAACTGGTTGAAACCTGCTGGAATAATAACAAATGTATCTATATACATGTATATATAACTGAAGAGGTTTTGAAACAGAGGGACAGTAGTGAAAATGGAGAGGATGCAGGTTTCAGACATGTTGTAGAGATGATTCCATGGGACCTGGGATCTGACAGGATCTGGGCAGTAGTGTTAACTCACTTGTGTAACTGAACAGATGAACAGTGGTGTCATCCAGAGAAAGGGAAAAAATTCCAGGGAGGAAGGGTGAGCTGAATTTGGGAAATTTGGGCAATTAATCTTATAAGAAATCTTTTTAAAAGATTTATTCATTTATTTGTGAGAGAGAGAGAAAGAACACACACAAGTGGAAGGGCCAGGCACAGAGGGAAAGAGAATCTCAAGCAGACTCCATGATGAGTGTAGAGCCCAATGAGGGGCCCAATTCCAGAACCCTAAAATCATGACCCGAGCCAAAACCAAGAGATGGAAGCTCAACTGACTGCTCCACCCAGGTGCCCCTAATCTTATAAGAAATCTTATAATCAATCTTATAAAACTGGGTATTTACTATAAAACAGGAGAATACTGTGGAATTACTTGGAGAAAATATAGCAGAGCCTCAGAAAGAGATTATAGCTGGGAAGGAGAGACAGAAAGTACCCAGAAAGAGCTCTGTCTCTGGGCCCTCTTTCTTGGGCTGGCTTCCTTTTTCCGTCCCTGAAGACTGGTCTTTTGCTCAGGTCATACGTTGAGAGTGGCCATGCCCCTGTAGCCAATGTCAGTGTTCTACCCAGACCACCATCCTTCTGTTTTTGTCCTTTTTGTGGATCCCTTAGCTCTGGTATACTTTTCCTTCCAACAGTTAGCGCCTGTAACCCATTTAGGGGGCAACTGAGGTGGTCCTGGAGTCATTTGCAGGATGTAGCAGAAATGAAAGTTTGGAATTTACATTCCTCCACCTCTAGGGTAGCTCTTATTACATATATATTTTAAGATTTTATTTCACTTATTTGACAGAGAGAGACATAATACAAGCAGAGGGGAGAGGCAGAGGGAGAGGAAGAAGCAGACTCCTCTGAGCAGGGAGCCCAATGTGGGGCTCAATCCAGGACTCTGAGATCATGACCTGAGCTGAGGGAAGATACTTAACTGAATGAGTAACCCAGGTGCCCTAGGGTAGCCCTCAGACAATGATAATGTCTGAGGGCATGTGAATGCTCTGCCTCCTTGCCTCTAATCAGGAAAACTCCAAGATATACTTTATATTTACAGGTTTTACTGTGGAATAAGACTTAGTTCCCCTACCCTCTGTGGGACTTTTGCTTTTCCCTTTTCCTACCCTGTTTCCCTTAGTCCCTGACTGATTTTTCCTCTGAACACTTACCTAATGATTTATTTGCAGATATATCTTCATCGCAGAGTCTCCTTCAGGGAGACCTAACTATTACACATTAAATGGTGTTCCCAAAAAAAAGATATGTTGGAAATAAGATCACTGCAGATGTAATTAGTTAAGATGACATCATTAGGGTGGACCCTAATCCAATATGACCAGTATCCATGGAAAAGAGGGATATTTGGACACAGATGGACATGCAGAGGGGAGACACAGGGAGAAGTTGGCCATGTGACTTGAGTGAGATACCTTCCAGCCAAAAAAATGCTAAGGATTGCAGCAAACACAAGAAGCTAGAAGAGGCAAAGAAAAATTGTCCCCTAGAGCCACCAAAGAGAAGATGGCCTTGATTTCAGACTTCTGGCTCTAGAATGTGAAATAAATTTATGGTGTTTCAAGTTACTTGGTGTGGGATAGTTTGCAATGGAGGCCCTAGGAAACTAATACACTAATCACTAGTAACTCTAGTCCCAAGTGTTACCTCTCTTCTAAGAGATCAGCAGAGATGGACACCAGACTGTCTTAGCTCCTATTCCAAGTACAGATTCTGATTGGAAAACACAGGGCCTTGAACTCTGTGCAGGTGGTAGGGTAACACTGTATAAACCTCAATGCTGTGATTAAGAGGAAACAGTTCCCACAGCAAAAGGGAGCACCCTGGAGCCCATGGATGGAGAAACATCTCTAAAATAGCCACTGTAAAGAGATTTCTTTTTTTTTTTTTAAAGATTTTATTTATTTGACAGACAGAGATGACAAGTAGGCAGAGAGGCAGGCAGAGAGAGAGGGGGAAGCAGGCTCCCTGCCGAGCAGAAAGCCTGATGTGGGTCTCGATCCCAGGATCTTGGGATCATGACCTGAGCCGAAGGCAGAGGCTTTAACCCACTGAGCCAACCAGGTGCCCCTGTAAAGAGATTTCTAAGCATGGAATCCTCCTGTCCTTTGTATACTCCTAAGTATCCAACAAAAACCAATGAAGGAGTTTGGTTACTTTTTCAAATTCAGAAGATGTTCCAAATTCATAGGGATTCCAAAACATGAAATTTGAAAAAGCCTCCAAGTTGATTAGTGTTGCCATTCTGATTCTCTGATTTGACTTCTCGATGGCAACAATGCATGCTACGGAATAACATTAATTCAGAACCAACAACAAATCCTGCTGTGCATTGAAACATGAAGTCAATTTATGTCAAATGTTGTTTCATCGAGTTTGAAACATAATAAACAGAAATGGTACTAGTAAATCTACAAATTTATTTAGCAGTGCAGTATTCTGGATTTTAAGCCAACTCTAAAAGGGAGGAGAAAAGAAATAAAGTTAGGGAAAGGCTTTTTTTTTCCTTATGACTCAAACTGAAAGCAAACATTTTGAACACTGGCTCAGACATTGAATTTCATTCCCACCATCTCAGCAGCAGCCAATTTGAAACTGATTCAAAGCTGACTGTTTTCAAGCAGTTACTAGTATACATGTATTTATTAATGGACAGGCACTGAGTGTCATTTCTCTTCTACTTCCTCTACTAATCAAGTTATGAAATGTGATTTTTCAGTTAACTCCAAACATATGTGCAATGAAATGAGATTTAATTTGTTTATTTCAACATCCATCCAACTTTTCTTTTTGAATGCCATTTATTTTCTATTTAGGGCAGAGGAATTTCAAAGAAAGGAAGATGGCTCCTTGAAGTTTTTTCTTGAGTAGAAGTAATGGCTTTCTAATACATTAGCTAACTGTGGACTGTCACCACCAGTTACCCAAAAGCACATCCTGCAGTAAAGGTTCTGATAGAAGTGTTTCATGACGGATGGGTTTTGAGGGGAGCCTGGCCAAAGGGGAAGAAACAGGGAGGGGTAAAAAGCAAGCAAACATGCATCTCAGGCCAGGTCTTGACCTCCATCTGATCCTGAGGAAGTTACACCTCAGACATTTTGCTATTTGCAAAGCAATAGCTGGGCTTTCTTACTCCTGCACCCATCAGTCATTGGGTAAATGTCGCCCAGTGCTCTGATCTGAATGTTTGTTTCCCCCAAACATTCATGTGTTGAAAACCTAATCTCCAAGATGGTGGTATCAGGAAGTGGGGGGGTGTCTTTGAATGGTGATTAGGTTATGAGGGTAGAGCCCCCATGAATGGGATTAGCGCCCTGATAAAAGAGACCTCACAGAGCTCCCTGGCCCCTTCCACCAAGGAAAAGCACAAGAAGTCTATGACCCAGAAGAGGCCATCACTTGATCGTGCTAGCAACCCGGTCTCAGACTTCCAGTCTCCAGAGCAACATTTCTGTTGTTTATCAACCACCCCGTCTGTGGTGTTTTGTTATTTTGTAACAGCAGCCCAAACAGACAGAAATGGGTTGGCGGTGGGCAGAGGGCATGTGATCTCCCTGGTAATTCCAATTTTCTGCTGTTGTGACAGGAGCAGATCCAGCAGCCCAGGAGCAGGCCTCTAAAGACAGCACCAGGTGTGTGCTGTTGAAAGCAAAAACACCCAGGACTGGAAGAACAGTGCTTAGAAATCGCAAAGGAAAACACAAACACACACACAAAAACAAAACAAAACAAAAATGGAGGTGATGGAAATGTGTAGAATCTTGATTGTGGTGATGGTATCACAGGTGTATGTGTATGTCCAAACTCACCAAAATGTATCCATAAATATGTGTGTTTTATATATCAATTATGCCTCAATAGAACTAAAAAAGAGAAGTTCAAAGAAAGGGATCATTATTATACTTGATGATCTCATTTAAACTGATCTCATTAGGATAGAAAGTATAGCTTTTGGTTCAGCTTCTCCACAAGCTTAGATGGCCTACTTAAGCCTTTTGAATTACAGCCCCCAAGCCTAACCCAGATTCCAGGGCCACAATATGTCAGCTTAGACATGAGTATCCTTGGTCCCCACTAACCTCACAAGATGGATCTAACACAGACTCATTCTTTTGCCTTCTTTTTGTTTCCTTTCTCCAATTTTTTATTTAAATTCCAGTTATTAGCATACAGTGGAATATTAGTATCAGGTATAGAATTTAGTGGCTCATCAATTATACACAATACCCAGTATTCATCGCAAGTGCCCTCCATAATTTCCATCATCAATTTAATCCATCCCCAGCCAGGCCACCCTCCGCCACCCACCTCCCTTCTAATAACCCTCAGTTTGTTTTCTATAGTTAAGAGTCTGTTTCTTGGTTTGCCTCTCTCTTTTCTACCCCCATGTTCATTTGTTTTGTTTCTTAAATTCCACAGATGAGTGAAATCGTATGGTATTTATCTTTCTCTGACTGCTGATTTCCCTTAGCATCATACTCTCTAGCTCCATTTGTGTCACTGCAAATGGCAAGATTTCATTCTTTTTTGATGGCTGAGTTACTCAGCCATCCATTGGGACATTTGGGCTCTTTCCATAGGTTGGCTATTATTAATAATGCTGCTATAAATATCAGGGTACATATATCCCTTCAGATCAGTATTTTTGTATCCTTTGGTTAAATATCTAATAGTGCAACTCCTGGATCCTAGGGTAGTTCTGTTTTTAATTTTTGGAGGGACCTCCACACTGTTCTCCAGAGTGGCTGCACCAGTTTGCATTCCCACCAACAGTGTAGGAGGGTTCCCCTTTCTCCACATCCTCACCCACACCTGTTGTTGCCTTCTCTAATTTGAAATTGGACTGGCTTGTGACATAGGCTTCATTGAAGGCAAAACCGTATCTTTCATAAGACTATAAAAGTGAAGTTGCTGAAATCATTATTTTAGATAACACAGTATTTTAAAGGTCAGGAAAAATTTTAAGTCTATTTATTAAGCCTTTCACTATGTATTCAGGAATTCCAATTACTAATACCATATTATACATGTCTCCCTGCCATGACCATCATATACTGACTCATACCTGACAAAATCAGAAGAAATAACATTCTTTTTCCACAGCAACCTTCCCATGGGCTGCTACAATTGGGGAAAACAAGCCAGAAGGGTGACAAAGACTGTAACTGATCACTGCAATGTCCAGGTAAAACTGCTATAAATCTTGGCAACATGAGCCCAGGCTTCTCCTTTCTTTGGAGGATTTCTACATGCTTGGATCTGACCAAAATCCTGAGGAGGCAGTTAGAATAATCTACTTATGTGAGAGGCTGATTTGCCTCCTGGGAAAGACTTTCCATGTGGAAGGAGAATCATAAGGGGAGTTTGGTGAAAGGCAGTGACCAATAGCTGAGGGAAAAGAGAAATTCTGAAAAATAATAATAATAAAAAAAGGGTCAGTTACTCTAGTTGTGACTCATTCTTCCACTCCAGCTCCAACAAATTCATGCCTAAGCCCCAGCATGATGAGGCACTAATAAAAGAATGAATGAAGAATTCACATCTAAAGCCACTGGTATGATAAGACATCAACTATGTTAGTTTTGGTACCTTTGCTGGTAATGGTAAATAGCATGCAATTAGGGAGTCATTTCTTCCATGCATCCTAGATGCACTTTCCTTCTGTTTTCATAATAATTTGATTATCTAAATTTTTCTTATTCATCCTGGGAGGTCAAATACATTGTGTTCAGAAAATACTTTGCCAATCATAATCCAGGAACAAGGGCCCTGGGGCAGGTGACCTCAGAAGGACACCATTTAAGCAGGGATCAGTGATACTAAAAGTGAGGGTTGGCCATGACTACCTCTGCACAGATTCTGTGGGCACAGCAGTGGCAGGAGAAACAGCAGGCCTATTGGTAGGCATTACCATAAGATACCACGTCGGGAAGAGGCAGTAAAGGGAAGAAATGATTACCTAATTTAACTGTTTGGAAAAAAAGATGCATGACAGAATTAAGGGTATATAAAAACCATACATAGAGTCCAGCCTTTCACCATGTGAGGATGCAACATGAAAACTGTGAACCAGAAAGATAGCCTCACCAGACAGCAAATCAGCTGGTGTCCTGATCTTGGACTCTCCAGCCTCTACAATTGGAGGAAAAGGGAAAAAACAAAAACAGTGGTAACAAAACAAACAAACAAAAAAAAATAAAAATCTTTTCAAAAACAGCTACTTAATATAAAAAAAAAATGGCAACTTGAAGTACAGAGTCAGGGAGTGCCTGGGTGGCTTAGTGGGTTAAAGCCTCTGCCTTGGGCTCAGGTCATGATCCCAGGGTCCTGGGATGGAGCCCCACATCAGGCTCTCTGCTCAGTGGGGAGCCTACTTCCTCCTCTCTCTCTGCCTGCCTCTCTGCCTACTTGTGATCTCTGTCAAGTAAATAAATAAAATCTTGAAGTACAGAGTCAGAATGAGCGTATTACTCACCTCAAGGACCAGATACAAGAGATAAAGGCCAAAACCAGCACAGAGAACTCCTGCCTGAAGAGAAACACTGAGCCAAATAGTTCACAGAGCCAGAACAAGTGTAACAACACAGAGGAACTCTTGTAGGACTGAGACTGAGGTACTTAAGTTTGAATACCAAAGACAAGAACTGGATTCATATGGAGATTGAAATGTTCCTTAGAAAGGAGCTGCAGAGGGTGTGGTGCAAAAACAATGAATACTGTTACGCTGAAAAGAAATTTAAAAAATAAATTAAAATTACAATAATAATAAAAAAAGAAAGAAAGGAGCTGCAGAAACTGGTGGAGAAGCTAGGCTTCTGGAAGGAGAAATTCAATATGCACACAGAAATGAAACAGAATGAACTAGATGCTCTCAAAGCTGCAAAGGTCTTTGACTTAGCACACCTTCAAGGCCTTGCAAAGATGCTAGGAGAATATAACAGGTCATGATTACGGATCATATAGAACAGGAGAAGACCAAGAAGGAAGTAGAATGGGATGACTGGGAATTACACAGCATTATAAAGCTCCAGGCCGGGTGGCAAGGGGCTGTGCTACAGGATGAAATGGGTGGCTTCAAAATGCCTAAGCAGGACAAAGATGATATCAAGGATTCAAACGGAAAAGGCAAAGGCAAGTGGAGAGACAAGAAAAAGTAACTGAGTCATCTGTGTTTTCCTCTAATATTCTGGACAGGACAAAGAAAACTTGAAAGCATAAGAAACATCTTTTACCATCACAGATAATTCATCTATGGTTGATTATTATTTGGACATTCCTCCCACCCTTTTTAAGATTATTTATTTATTTGAGAGAGAATGGTGGGGCGGGGTAGAGGGAGAGGGAGAGCCTTTTTTAAAATTGCTTTTCAGTGTTCCAGAATTCATTGTTTATGCACCACACCCAGTGCTCCATGCAATAAATGCCCTCCATAATACCCACCACCAGGCTCACTCAACCTCCCACCCCGTCCCCTCCAAAACCCTCAGTTTGTTTCTCAGAGTCCACAGTCTCTCATGGTTTGTCTCCCCCTCCAATTTCCCCAACTCACTTCTCCTCTCCATCTCCCCATGTCCTCCATGTTATTCCTTATGCTCCACAAGTAAGTGAAACCATGTGATAATTGACTCTCTCAGCTTGGCTTCTTTCTTTTTTTTTTTTTTAAAGATTTTATTTATTTATTTGACAGAGAGAGATCACAAGTAGGCAGAGAGGCAGGCAGAGAGAGAGGAGGAAGCAGGCTCCCTGCTGAGCAGAGAGCCCAATGCGGGGCTCGATCCCAGGACCCTGAGATCATGACCTGAGCCTAAGGCAGAGGCTTAACCCGCTAAGCCACCCAGGGGCCCCTCTGCTTGGCTTATTTCACTCAGCATAATCTCTTCCAGTCCTGTCCATGTTGGTACAAAATTTGGGTATTCATCCTTTCTGATGGAGGCGTAATACTCCATAGTATATATGGACCATATCTTCTTTATCCATTCATCCATTGAAGGGCATCTTGGTTCTTTCCACAGTTTGGTGACTGTGGCCATTGCTGCTATGAACATTGGGGTACAAATGGCCCTTCTTTTCATTATATCTGTGTCTTTGGGGTAAATACCCAATAGTGCAATTGCAGAGTCATAAAAAAGCTCTATTTTTAATTTCTTAAGGAATCTCCACACTGTTTTCCAAAGTGGCTGTACCAACTTGCATTCCCACCAACTGGGGGAATGAACATCCTTTCCAATACATGTTGTTTATTGACTTGTTAATTTTGGCCATTCTAACTGGTGTACGGTGGTATCTCAATGTGGTTTTGATTTGAATCTTCCTGATGGCTAGTGGTGATGAACATTTTTTCATGTGTTTGTTAGCCATTTGTATGTCTTTTTTGGAGAAGTGTCTCTTCATGTCTTCTGCCCATTTGTTTTTTGACATGATTATCTGTTTTGTGTGAGTTGAGTTTGAGGAGATCTTTATAGATTTTGGATATCAGCCCTTTGTCTGTACTGTCATTTGCGAATATCTTCTCCCATTCTGTGGGTTGCCTCTTTGTTTTGTTGACTGTTTCCTTTGCTGTGCAGAAGCTTTTGATCTTGATGAAGTCCCAAAAGTTCATTTTTGCTTTTGTTTCCTTTGCCTTTGGAGACATATCTTGAAAGAAGTTGCTGTGGCTGATGTCGAAGAGGTTACTGCCTATGTTCTCCTCTAGGATTCTGGTGGATTCCTGCCTCAGCTTGAGGTCTTTTATCCATTTTGAATTTGTCTTTGTGTATGATGTAAGAGAATGGCTGAGTTTCATTCTTCTACACTTAGCTGTCCAATTTTCCCAAAACCATTTATTGAAGAGACTGTCTTTTTTCCACTGGATATTTTTTCCTGCTTTGTCGAAGATTAGTTGACCATAAAGTTGTGGGTCCGTATCTGGGCTCTCTACTCTGTTCCACTGATCTATATGTCTGTTCTTGTGCCACTACCATGCTTTCTGGGTGATCACAGCTTTATTGTAAAGCTTGAATTCCGGCAACGTGATGCCCCCAGTTTGTTTTTCTTTTTCAACATTTCCTTAGCAATTCAGGGTCTCTTCTGGTTCCATACAAATTTTAGGATTGTTTGTTCCAGCTCTTTGAAAAATGCCAGTGGAATTTTGATTGGAATGGCATTGAAAGTATAGAGTGCTTTAGGCAGTATAGACATTTTAATGTTTATTCTTCTGATCCACGAGCATGGAATGGTCCTCTATCTTTTTGTGTCTTCTTCAATTTCTTTCATGAGTGTTCTGTAGTTCCTTGAGTATAGATCCTTTCCCTCTTTGGTTAGGTTTATTCCCGGGTATCTTATGGTTCTTGGTGCTATAGTAAATGGAATCAATTCTCTAATTTCTTTTTCTGTATTTTCATTTTTAGTGTATAAGAAAGCAACTGATTTATGTACATTGATTTTTTTCAGTCTTAAGCAGACTCTTTGCTGAGCATAGAGCCCCACTCAGGGCTCAGTCTCACAACCCACACCAAAACCAAAAATGGGACTCTTAATTGACTGTGCCACCCATGTGACCCGCACCCCCCACTTCTTTTTAAGCAAGCTCTATGCCCAGTGTGTGGCTTGAATTCATGACTCCAAGATCAACAGTAGCATGTTCTCCCAGGTGAGGTCTAGTAATTTCACTTTGCCCATTATATTAATTTTCAAAGTCTGAACTAGGATTATATCATTGATAAGGCTTCTTGATATTTTGAAACAATTTGGCCAAGTAGAAGTATTTCTAGGAATGTTGTGAAGATTCTTCTTTGCTCTTTATCCCCAGGGTTGGGGGGCAGGGGTAGGGCGGGGAACAGTTCATGGGTTTAGTTACAGTGTTGCAATAAAGCTTCAGGATTTCTTATAATGTCTTTGATCCTGATTTCAGTCAACTCATCTACAGTGAAAAAAACTTATGAGTAAAATGAAGTATTCAGAAGGAATTACAAGATGATTTTTATTTTTTTAAAGATTGACTGATTGACTGATTTGAGAGAGAGAGAAAGAGAGAGAGCACAAGCAGGGGGAGCAGCATCAGAGGGCGAGGAAGAAGCAGGCTCCCCGCAGAGTAGGGAGCCCAATGCGGGGCTTGATTGCAGGACCCCGGGTTTGTGTTATGAGCAGAAGACAGATGTTCAACCAAATGAGCCACCCAGGTGCCCCACAAGATGCTGTTCATCGAGTACCTAATGTAATTTATACAGAGCAAAGTTTAAGATGGTTCCTAATAAACAAATCCAGAGATTAAAAAATATTATTAAGCACCCGTGTAAAAATAGCAGGACACCTGAGCTCTATCATTTTTACCACCCATGTTAATAATACAACTACACCTGTACCTAAGAACCCCACTCTGGCTCTTCCTCATCATATTCTTTTCCCTTTCCTCTAGTAGCCACCATGGTCCTGACATTTGTGATAATGATTTCCTTAATTTTCTTTATAGTTTTTTAACTTAAGTATACATTCTGATGCAATATAGTTTGTCTTGTTTTTGAACCTTTTTATGAATAAACACATATCATTAGAATTTTTTGTGACTGTCTTCTTTAGATCAACATTATGTTTATGATAGCAGGATACAGCTGTTTTTCCTTCATTTTCATTTCTGAATAGAATTTTCTGGATACAACAGAATTTATGTAAATATATTTAAATGTGTGTGAGAGAGAGATTCTTTTTTAATCTATCTGTTCATGTGGTAGATTACATAAATTGATTTTCTTTTTTTTAAGATTTTATTTATTTGAGAGGGAGTGAGCAAGAGACAGAGTGTACACCAGTGAGGGAAGAGGCAGAGGGAGGGGGAGAATCAGGCTCCCCACTAAGCAGATGAGCCCAGCATGGGGCTTGATCTCAGGACCCTGGGATCATGACCTGAACCAAATGCAGACACTTAATGGACTAAGCCACCGAGGCACGCCATAAATAGATTTTCTGTTTTATCATCCTTATACTCCTGGAATACTGCTAATATAGCAGGATGTATCATCCTTTTAAAATATTGCTGCATTGGGTTTAATATCTTGTTTAGCAAATTTGCATCTATACCCATGAGTGATATATACCTTTATCTTTTCTTGTACTGTCTTTGAATGGCTTTGAATATTGTAGGGGAGGAAAAAATAATTTTCTCTCTACCATTCTAACTTCTCAAGTGGAAACCCTATGATGAAAAGCAGAGATGCAAGAGGAAAACAAAGAGAAGTTTATTAACATGTATACCTCATGTATATGTGGGAATCACCCAGGGGAAAATGATGTGGGAATCACCCAGGGGAAAATGAGTAAGTCTCAGAAATGCCTTAGAATTCAGACTTAAGGTATTTACCCCAAAGATACAAATGTAGTGATCCAAAGGGGCACCTGCACCCCAGTGTTTATAAAAGCCATGTCCACAATACCTAAACTATGGAAAACACCCAAATGTCCATCAACAGATGAATGGATAAAGAAGATGTGGTATATGTATACCATGGAATATTATGCAGCCATAAAAATTGAAATCTTGCCATTTGCAATGATGTGGATGGAACTAGAGGGTATTATGCTAAGCGAAATAAGTCAATCAAAGAAAAACGATTATCATATGATCTTACTGACATGTGGAATATAAGAAACAAGGCAGAGGAGCATAGGGGAAGAGAGGAAGGTCTATTTTGTTATTTGATTCCCCATGGCAGCTACCATAGAGTAGAAATCAACAAATACTTACTGAATAAGTAACTAATAAAATTGATCAAGAATTCCATTATGCATTTGCTGCTACCTCTACTGGCTATCATTAAGATTTTTTTTTTTTGTCCTTTTTCTTCTGTGAGGGTAAACCAAAGTAAGGAAGGAAGGAAGGAAATAAATAAATAAATAAATCTGTGTTAAAAAATAAAACGAACTCTACTGTCTTCTGATATAATCTAAGAGTTATTGGTGAGGGGGGGAGGCATAGAGGAGAACTATAAGCTGTTAAAACACCTCCGGAGAACAGAACAAAGAGTAGAAGCTTTGTAGGTGTTCTTTGAAATTCTGATTAGCCAAGGAACTTCTGCAAGAAGATTTGGCCTCTGAAAGCAGAGTTCCTGGTCCCTACCTCCCACTGAATATAGGTAAATATATGTGAAAAGCATATATTAAGAAGGAGAAGCATAATCCTAGGAAATGTTCTATTTTAATGTTCAGTGATGAGCCACACAGACATATACTATCTCTACTATTTATGCAAAATGCTGTTCATTCAACAAATGAACAGCATTTTCCTTCTCTGCAGATATGTCCAAGAATTAAATTGCCTTCCAGGGAGCTCACATACTCATGGAAGGGATAATTCCTGTACATGAAAAAAAAAAGTAGAGAGGTTTAGAGAGGAGAAAAATTTTCTGCTGGGGGGTAAGTTCATGGGATAAGTGGAGAGGTGATAGATGGATGAATGGCCATGTTGATATATTAGGTTTTGTATTGTTTTGCACACATTTTCTCTTCCTTGACTGTCCTTTTCACATATCTCCATTGTTTGGAAAAATACGTAGTTTACAAGGATGTATAAAAGTTCTACATTTTGCTTTCTGCAAGATTTGTTTCTGCAAGGAAACAAATTCAAAGATTTCTCTCAACTTCAGAATATTTGTAGGGGAGCAAGGAGTAACTAGATAATCTCTGTTCAAAAGGACACAACAAAAGAATAAGCAAATAAATAATACAGAACCTCTGGTTAATATCTTTACCATCCTGACTGATTAATTGATATGGAAAGGTAAAGAATGTTGCAGCAGGTGTGAATCTCATTTAGGTCTATGGAAAACTGCCAAGCATTTTACTATAGGTGGTATTTATTTTCCAGATTTTTGAAATGTTATGTAAAACTATTCTTTCTTAGATTAGGCTTAGTTCAATTTCTCTTGTCCAGATTCTGCTTTTCACACAATCTTTAGAGACTTGCCTTTGAGGGACACCTGGGTGGCTCAGTCAGTTAAGCATCTGACTCCTGATTTCTGTTCAGTTCAGGTCATAGTCTCAGGATGGTGGGATCCAGCCTGGCATCAGGCTCTGTGCTAAGCAGGAGTCTGCTTGTGGATTCTCTCTTTCTCTCCCTCTTCCTCTCCCTCCACCACTCCCCCCCCAACACTTGTGTTATTTCTCTCACTCTAAAATGAATATATCTTTTAAAAATGATCTGCTTTTGAAAAAAAGGTCTAATAGCATTTTTGTGCTTAGTTTGTTAATGGAATTGTTCAGCTTAGTCGAACATATTTTATATTTAATACAGGCAGTAGAAATGAGAGATAGGATCACTTAAAACAATGGACAAAGATAGAAAATACATGTAGCTATACTGACCCATGTATACACACATACCTACCTTTCTGTTCATATGTTTATTAAAGTAAACATGAGTTCATAGTGATGACTCTGACTCTAATCCAGCACCACAAGGTTGATTCTGGTCTTCCCCCTTTACTGATTTATAACTTCTTTCTCCAACAGTGAGAAACATGGACCTCATTATCTACCACAAGGGTCAACAAATGTTTACCATAAGGGGCCAGATATTAAATAGGTTAGGATTTGTGGGCCACACTGTCACTGCTACAACTCCTCAGCTTTGAATTTCATATAATTTTAAGTAATCTCTAGGCCCAGTGTGGGGCTAGAACTCATGACCTGAGAATAAGAGATATGTGTTCTAACAAATGAGTGAGCCAGGTGTATCATGAAGTACTATTTTCCCTTTGATTTTTTTCAGGCCTTTAAAACTGAAAAAAAAAATTTCTTTGTAGGCCATCCAAAAATGAGCTAGATTTGGCCCATGGGGCCCTGGTAAGCTGATCCCTGTTTGTTCAGTCCTAGTGTTCATGTAGTTTCAGAATTGCTAACCTATACCTCTGAGATAAACTTACCAGTTAGAGAAATTTTGTATAGAATCTTTAGTCTTTGTTCTTACAGTCAACATGTTATTTCCAAATGTTATTTCCACATTTACATCACCTCCTTAATTCTCCACTCCCATCAGTGCGAGTTCATTCTTGGAAATGCAGTTATTTTCATTTGTCATGGTCTGCATTTCAACCTGGGATTCCACAGCATCTTGTGTCTTTCTTTTTTAATTGCATACACGAAAAATCACACTTTGTGATGTAGACTTCTTATGTTTTGGCAAATGCATAGACATGTATCTGTTACTGTGGTAACATGGAGAACAGTGTCATTGACTGAAAATATCTCTCTACCTGTTAATAGCCAGCCCCTTTCTCAACATCCATTCTTTGGAAATTATTAATCAGTAACTTTATGGCCAACCACCCCAACCCCTCAAACTCTGGCAAATACTTCTCTGTTTTGTTGCCCTGCAGTTTTGCCTTTTCCAGGTCATGAATAGAATTGTACATGTAGGCTTTGAGATTAAATATATTTATTTAGGATCATTATGCCCGTATGAAGGATTGAACACTTCATCATTATAAAATTGTATCTCTATTACTGTTAATAGTATTTGCTATGAAATCTGCTTTATCTGATATTAATAAAGGCTAATTGACACTCTTTTGACTGGTGTTGCCATTAATTTTTTTTCTATCCTTTTACTTTAAACTTACTTATAGACAGCATATACTTGGATCTTGTATTTTTATTTAATCTGGCGATATCATAGGCAGCATATACTTAAATATTGATTTTTTAGCCTTTCTGGCAATCTCTTCCTTTTAACCAGGATATTTAAACTATTTACATTTAATGTCACTAGTGATATACAGGTTTAAATCTATCATCTTATTAATTCATTTATTTATCCCATCTGTTCTCTTTTCCTTTTCTAACTTTCTTTTAATTTAACTGATTTTGGGAAGTGTCATATTTTTTCATTCAATCTGCCAATGTCTTTTAATTGATGGATTTAGCCCTTAACATTTAATGTAATTATGTATATAGTAAGGCTTAAATTTGGTATTTTATTAATTTTTGTTTGTTAGTTCTCCCTCTCTTCTTTTTCTCTCTGTTTTCTTTTTCTGGAGTTTGTATGGGTTATTTTAATATTTTTTCAAATTTCATTTTATCTACAGTAAATTTAGTGTATCTCTTTATATAGCTTACTTGGTGGTTGCTGTAGGGATATATATATGTGTGTGTGTATATTCAAGTAATGTTTTATTTATATATTTATATATTTTTATATAAAATATATTTTATTATATATTATAATACATATATTTTTATATACACATATATATATATTTTTTCAAGTAATGTTTTATTTACCCATATTTTTGGTCTTTCTGAGTTCTTTCTTCCTTGGTAATGTTCCAAGATTCTTTCTTGCATCATTTCCTTTCTGTTTAGAAAAATTTCTTTATCCATTCTTTTGGGGTAGGTCTGCTGGTGACAAATTTTCTTAGTTTTCCATCATCTGAGAATGTCTTGAAGGCTATTTTCAATAGACAGAGGATTCTGGGCTGACAATTCTTTTCTTTCAACACTATAAAAGTGTCATGCCACTTCCTTCAGGCCTCCATGTTCTTTGATGAAAAATCTGCTTTCATTTGAATTGGGACGGTATTATTTCTCTCTTACAGATTCCAATCTGGTTTTCTTTGTGTCTTCAGTTTTCAAAAGTTTGACTATTATATGTCTATGCAGATTTCTCAGGGTTTCATTCACTTCTTAAATCCATATGTTTACATCTTTTGCTTTAGGGAATCATCAGCCATTATTTCTTTGAATACCTTTTCAATCTCACCCTATTTCTCCTTTCATTTTGAGATTCCAGGGACATGAATGCTAGATCATTTTTTATAGTTCCACCTGTCCCTTAGGATCTCTTTATATTTTTTATTCAACTTTCTCTCTGTGGTTCAGTTTTTGTAATTTCTATTGTTTTATCATGAAGTTCTCTGATCCTTTCCCATGTCCTCTTCATTCTGCTGATGAATGCATCCACTGAGTTTTCCATTTTGGTTACTGGGTATTTTAGTTCCAAAATTTCTCTTGGGTTCCCTTTTATATCTTCTATTTCATTTTTTTTTCTCAAGATTTTATTTATTTAACAAAGAGAGAGAGGGAGAGAGCAAGCACCAGAAGGGGGAGCAGCAGGCAGGGAAGAAGCTGGCTCCCTGTTGAGCAAGAAGCCTGATATGGGGCTTGATCCCAGGACCTGAGTCAAAGGCAGCCACTTTACTGACTGATCCCTCTAGGTATCCCATATATCTTCTATTTCTTTGTGAAGATTTCCTGGTTTGTTTGGGTGTTTTGACTGTGTGATTGCTCATTAAAAGACTTTTAAGATGTCTGCTTCAATATTCTTGTCAGATAATCCTAACATCTACGTCATCTCAATGTTCGCATATGTTGATTATCTTTTCTTGTTCAGTTTAATATCTTGGTTCTTGGTATGGCAAGTGATTTTCAGTTGAAGCCTGGATATTTAGATATTTTAAGATTCTGGGGGGCCTGAACTGCTCAGTCAGTTAACTATCTGCCTTCAGCTCAGGTCATAATCCCATTGTGCTGAGATTGAACCCCATTTTGGGACCCTTGTTCAGCAGGGAGCCTAATTCTCCCTCTCCCTCTGCCGCTCCGCCTGCTCATGCTTTCTCTCTCTCTCTCTCTGTCAAATAAATAAGTAAAGTCTTTAAAAAAAAAAAGATTCTGTATCTTTTAAAAATCTTGTTTTTTTAATAAAGATTTATTTGTTCATTTTAGGGAGAAAGCATGAGCAGGGGGAGAGGCAGAAGGAGAGAAAAAGAGAGAAAATCCTCAGGGAGATATCCCAATGAACACAGAGCCCGATGTCCCAGGACCTTGAAACCATAACCTGAGCCAAAATCAAGAGTTGGCTACTTAATAAACGGAGCCACCCAAACACCCCTAAAATCTTGTGTTTTATCAGGCCTCTTGTGACACTGCTTAGGTGAGTGAAGAAAGTGCCATCTTGTTACTGCCAGTTTCTCTACTCAATCTCTGCTCACACCTGGGGAGGAGGGCTCTTTATATTGTTAGGCACAGGTAGGTATTCAGGCTTCCTATTTTAGTTTCTCTGATACCATGATGGCTAGTAAGGGGAAGTTCACCACGAGGCCTTCACTGACACCACAAGAGATTTACCTTGTTACCACTAAGTGGTGGTACAAATCATGACTCTCTGCTAGGTCTCCTCTGGCAACATCCCAAGAACAAGGGGATGAGACATTTTGTTACCACCAGAAGAAGTCTGTGAAGTTTTCTATGTCATTTCCACTCATGTCATGTGGTAAAGGAAGGGAGGATTGGGGAACCTCATTATTACCTTGTGGAGATAAGAGTACTGGCTCCCACCTAAGGCTTTTCTGATACTACCCAACAGGAATGTTGGGATTTCTCATCATAATCTGGCAACTGTTGTTTCATTATATTGGATCCATTTTTTTGGTTGTTTATGACAGGAGGATGAATCCTACCCCTGTTATTCCAATTTGGTTATAAGAAGAACTTATTTTCATAATTTTTTCAGGTCAGTTTAAACAGTATGCCAATCACTGTATGATTAAAAATATTTTCAGGCAGGTCTAGTTCAGTAGGCATTTAATCATGAGTATTAAACTACAGGCTAAACTATGGTTTGAACGACGAAAGCCTGTGAAAGTAAAATTTAGAGATAGAGGGAAAAAGGGAAGAAAATAGTTTTATTACACACCTAAGGAAAGTAGATTATTAAAAACAATTCTGCCATGTTCAAAGAAAATAATCACTATCCTATTTCTGTTAAAGGTTTTACTCTGTTCTACATAATTAAATCTTGTTCCAATGATGTTGTTCAATAGTCCAGTTTCATAAAGTCATCTCCTTCTAGAAAAAAACAAATAATCTTGGAAATTCTACCTCTTGAGTTCCCTATAAGCTGAGTCTCCCAGGTGTCCAACTACAGTGGTAACATACGCATATATATACGAGCTCATTCCCTCAAACCCAGCTACTTAAAACAATTAAGAGTGTCTTCTAAAGGCTGTGTTTTTTTTCCTTTGTGTTTTGTTTTGTTTTGTTTTGTTTTGTTTTGTTTTGTTTTGTTTTAAAATAGGCTCCATGTCCCATGTGGGGCTGGAATCATGAACCTGAGATCAAGAGTAGGATGCTCTACTGACTAAGCCAGCCAGGCACTCCCCTACTACAGGCTGTTTTACCAAATCTTTTAAGTTATCTTTGATATTTCCTTCAGAAATATTTGCCAGTCTATAACTTACGTCTTCAGTGTTGGATAAATGGGAAGTGAGAGTAGAAATCTCTGAGAACAAGACTGTCACTTTATTCTGGGAACTCTATGTGAGTGAAAAAGAGTGAAATATCTTATTGGGATATAGTTCTGAAGCACATAAACCTCCTTATAACATTTCATACCAACCTAATTGAATATTATAAAGTTCTGGTCAGCAGAGGAACTACTGAATCTAAAGCACCTTAGAATCTCTCTTATGAAATGTATGTTATAATCACTAACCACTAACATCTGTTAAGAGGTTTTTTTATCTGGGCATAAATGTTTTTGAGAAGTCAGTCTATTGATCACGTGTCACCTCTTGCATAGGAATAAAAGTGGGAATCTATATATATTACAAAGATTAACCAGTATTACAAATATCTTTGTATTACAGCAATTGTTTTGCACAAAATTAACCTAGGGGAGACTGGGCTGCTTCTTTGATTTGACAGTTTTCTTCAGATTTTTCACATGAATAAAGAATAACCCTACCATTCTGTTGAGCCAATTAAGAAGAAAATGAGCATACCAAGCAAAGCTAATTATTTTGAACATTCCTTCCTGCTTACGAGTGCCAATTTATCAGTTATAAGATGAGGAAAAATCCTTTGGTGCTATCTAGCAGCTGTCTTGGAAGCAATGAATATGGTTAGGGTGCCAATAAACCACTTTCATTTGTATTACTCTGATTTTGAGGTCTGAGCTCAGAGGAAAGTAACATCATATGAGTTTTCAGATGAGAATACAATTGTTTGCAAACAAGAAAGGTCCAGAGAGTAGCAAAACCATATAACAACTATAACAGAATTATTTGATAATAAACATTAGAAATTTAATCCTTTACATCAGTGTTTTACAGTTGTCTACAGTTATGGAATTCCCAAAAGCATAAACTAACATAAAAATTAACAGAATTTTTTTAGAATGCACAGTAAGGTTGTATGAGGTAAAAATCATCTGCCATCTAGGTAGGTAGAATATACTGAAAACAAATAGCTTTTTATTATCTCACATTCAGAGCAGACAATACTCTAATGACATTTTATTTAGTCTTCTAAGCTACCAGTATTTCCTCTCACTTAAACATAAAATTCCTTTTTTTTAAAGATTTTAGTTATTTGGCACAGAGAGAGAGAGAGAGAGAGGGAGAGAGTACAAGCAGGGGGAAAATGAGAGGAAGCAGCACACTCCCCACTGAGCAAGGAGCCCAATTTGGGCTCAATCCCAATGTGAGCTCCTGATCGCAGGACCCTGGGATCATGACCTGAGCCAAAGGCAGATGCTTAACTGACTGAGCAACCCAGGCACCCCAAACATAAAATTTCTTAATAAATAAGTAAATAAAAGAAATTTATACATATACAATCACACTAAAAAAATGAAAGATTATAATATTATTTGAAAATTTAAACTTTAACTTTTAACCTTTATGAAAATAAGTACTTCTTCTACATTGACAAAGATGTTTACATATAGCTGATGATATAGAAATTAAAGCTGTTATTGGTGATCAATTGCTTTTGCTTTTATTTATGTCTATTCACTTTGATTTCTTTTTAAAATTTCCAGTTAACCTAAGATTATTAATTAATTAAGCCAATATTTTATAGAAAAACTTAAATTATAACCACAAGACTCTGAATAAGTTGTATACTAACAATGTAATCACAGTTGACATTAAAAAAGTAACTTCTCAGAAAATTTTAACAATGAAATTTTACTCACATATTGTAAGTAGACTAAGGTTTATGTATTTTAAAATATTGGCTGGTATTCACAAGAACAAAAAAAATAAATCAGAAGGATATTAGTTATTATAATTCAATTTAGTTGAACATCTATTTTACATTTGCATATTCCTGAAAGTTTTGTGTCAGTAATGATCAGTTTCCTCACCCATAAGACAGGTATAGAAGAGTGCCAATTACTTAGATTATTTTGTAAGAAAATAAAATCAGGTATTCTGTATACTTTATACAGAAAGAATCCATCTATCTTTTTTAAATTAATTATTTTAAAATAGGATTTTTTTAGAGCAATTAAAGGTTCACAGCAAAATGGAGAGGGAAATACTGAGATTTCCCTGCCCCCACAAATGTATAGTATTCCCCATCATCAACATTTCCCACCAAAGTCGCACTTTTCTTAAAACCGGTGAACCTAAATTGGTACATCATTATCACACAAAGTCCATAATTTACATTATAGTTCAATCTTGGTGTTGTACATTCTATGGGTCTGGACAAATGTATGATGTGTATCCATCATAATGGTATCACAAAGAGGATTTCACTGACCTAAAAGTCCTTTGTGTTTTGCCTATTTATCCCCTCCCCAACCTCTGGCGACCACTGATCCTTTTATTCTGTCCATGGTTTCGCCTATTCCAATATGTCATAAAGTTGGAGCATTACAATATGTAGCCTTTTAAGATCATCTTCTTTGACTTAGTAAGTCACATTTGACACATTTACGTAACCTCTATGTCTTTTCATGGTTTGATAGCTCTTTTTTTTCTTTCTAGTGCTGAATAAGTTTCCATTGTCTGGATGGACCACAGTTTATTTATCCCTTCACCTACTGAAGGGCATTTTGGTTGTCTCCAAGTTTTGACAATTATGAATAAAGCTGCTATAAACATCCACGTACAGGTTTTGTGTGGGCATAAGCTTTTTATTTCATTGGGTAAATAGCAAGGAGCACAACTAGAGGATTCTATAGTTAGAATATGCTTAGTTTTTTAAGAAACCTCCAAGCTGTCTTCCAAAGTGCCTATACCATTTGCATTCTTACCAGCAGTAAATGAGAATTCAATTGCTTCACTGGCATTTGGTGTTCTCGGTGCTCTGGATTTGGCCTTAGGTGTGTAGTGGTAGCTCACTGTAATATTATATTTTTTAAAATTTGATTTATTTATTTGAGAGAGAGACCACACGTGCATGAGCGGGGGGAGGGGCAGAGGGAGAGGGAGAAGTAGACTTTCCACTGAGCAAGGAGCCCAATGTGGGACTCAATCCCAGAACCCTGGGATCATGACCTGAGTCAAAGGCAGATACTTAATTCATTGAGCCATCCAGGTCCCTCATTGTTGTTTTAATTTACATTTCCCTGATGGCATATGATGTGGAGAATATCTTTGCTTATTTTCTTTTTTCTTTTCCAGTTTGTAGCCATTCTGTATTTCTAAATGTTCTTTTTTTAAAATTTATTTTCAGAATAAAAGAATTCATAGTTTTTGCACCACACCCATTGCTCCATGTAATGCGTGCCTTCCATAATACCCAACACCTGGCTCCCCCAACCTCCCAAACCCCACCCCTTCAAAACCCTCAGGTTGTTTTTCAGAGTCCATAGTCTCTCCTGGTTAATCTCCCCCTCCAATTTACCTCAATTCCCTTCTCCTCTCCATCTCCCCATGTCCTCCGTGTTATTTGTTATGTTCTGCAAATAAGTGAAACCATATGATAATTGACTCTCTCTGTTTGACATATTTCACTCAGCATAATCTCTTCCAGTCCTGTCCATGTTGCTACAAAAGCTGGGTATTCATCCTTTCTGATGGAGACATAATACTCCATACTGTATATGGATCACATCTTCCTTATCCATTCATCCGTTGAAGGGCATCTTGGTTCTTTCCACAGTTTGGTGACCGTGGCCATTGCTGCTATAAACATTGGGGTACAGATGGCCCTTCTTTTCACCACATCTGTATCTTTGGGGTAAATACCCAATAGTGCAATTGCAGGGTCATAGGGAAGCTCTATTTTTAATTTCTTAAGGAATCTCCACACTGTTCTGCAAAGTGGCTGCACCAACTTGCATTCCCGCCAGCAGTGTAAGAGGGTTCCCCTTTCTCCACATCCTCTGCAACACACGTTGTTTCCTGTCTTGCTCATTTTGGCCATTTTAACTGGTGTAAGGTGATATCTCAATGTGGTTTTAATTTGAATCTCCCTGATGGCTAGTGATGATGAACATTTTTTCATGTGTCTGACAGCCATTTGTATGTCTTCATTGGAGAAGTGTCTGTTCATATCTTCTGCCCATTTTTGATATGATTATCTGTTTAGTGTGTGTTGAGTTTGAGAAGTTCCTTATAGATCCTGGATATCAACCTTTTGTCTGTACAGTCATTTGCAAATATCTTCTCCCATTCCGTGGGTTGCCTCTTTGTTTTGTTGACTGTTTCCTTTGCTGTACAGAAGCTTTTGATCTTGATGAAGTCCCAAAAGCTCATTTTCGTTTTTGTTTCCTTTGCCTTTGGAGACATAACTTGAAAGAAGTTGCTGTGGCTGGTATCGAAGAGGTTACTGCCTATGTTCTCCTATAGGATTCTGATGGATTCCTGTCTCACGTTGAGGTTGTTTATCCATTTCGAGTTTATCTTTGTGTACGGTGTAAGAGAATGGTCACGTTTCATTCTTTTACATATAGTTGTCCAATTTTCCCAGCACCATTTATTGAAGAGACTGTTTTTTTTCCACTGTATATTTTCTCCTGCTTTGTCGAAGATTATTTGACCATAGAGTTGAGGGTCCATATCTGGGCTCTCTACTCTGTTCCACTGGTCTGTGTTGAACCAGAGTGGTGAGAGTGGGCATCCTTGTCGTGCTCCTGATCTCAATGGGAAGGCTGTCAGCTTTTTCCCATTGAGGATATTTACTGTGGGTCTCCCATAGATAGATTTTATGATCACAGCTTTGTAGTAAAGCTTGAAATCAGGTAACATGATGCTGCCATTTTTATTTTTGTTTTTCAACATTTCCTTAGCGATTCGGGGTCTCTTCTGATTCCATACAAATTTTAGGATTATTTGCTCCAGCTCTTTGAAAAATACCGGTGGAATTTTGATCGGAATGGCATTAAAAGTATAGATTGCTCTAGGCAGTATAGACATTTTAACAATATTTATTCTTCTGATCCAAGAGCATGGAATGCTCTTCCATCTTTTTGTGTCTTCTTCAATTTCTTTCATGAGTGCTCTGTAGTTCCTCGAGTACAGATCCTTTACCTCTTTGGTTAGGTTTATTCCCAGGTATCTTATGGTTCTTGGTGCTATAGTAAATGGAATCAATTCTCTAATTTCCCTTTCTGTATTTTCATTATTAGTGTATAAGAAAGCTACTGATTTCTGTACATTGACTTTGTATCCTGCCACGTTACTGAATTGCTGTATGAGTTCTAGTAGTTTGGGGATGGAGTCTTTTGGGTTTTCCATATAAAGTATCATGTCATCTGCGAAGAGAGAGAGTTTGACTTCTTTACTGCCAATTTGGATACCTTTTTTTTTTCTCTTTGTTGTCTGATTGCTGTTGCTAGGACTTCTAATACTATGTTGAACAAGAGTGGTGAGAGTGGGCATCCTTGTCATGTTCCTGATCTCAACGGGAAGGCTGTGAGCTTTTTCCCAATGAGGATGATGTTTGCTGTGGGTCTTTCATATATAGATTTGATGAAGTTGAGGAATGTTCCCTCTATCCCTATACTTTGAAGCGTTTTAATCAGGAACGGATGCTGGATTTTGTCAAATGCTTTTTCTGCATCAATTGAGAGGACCATGTGGTTCTTCTCTCTTCTCTTATTCATTTGTTCTATTACATTGATTGATTTGCGAATGTTGAACCATCCTTGTAACCCAGGGATGAATCCCACCTGGTCATGGTGGATAATCTTTTTAGTGTGCTGTTGGATCCTGTTTGCTAGAATCTTGTTGAGAATCTTAGCATCCATATTCATCAGTAATATTGGTCTGAAATTCCCCTTTTTGGTGTAGTCTTTGCCTGCTTTGGGGATCAGGGTAAAGCTGGCTTCATAAAAAGAGTCTGGAAGTTTTCCATCTGCTTCAATTTTTTGAAACAGCTTCAGGAGAATAGTTGTTATTTCTTCTTTGAAAGTTTGGTCGAATTCCCCAGGGAATCTGTCAGGTCCTGGGCTCTTGTTTTTTGGGAGGTTTTTGATCACTGCTTAAATTTCGTTACTAGATATTGGTCTATTCAGGTTGTCAATTTCTTCCTGGTTCAATTTTGGGAGCTTATAGTTTTCTGGGAATGCATCCATTGCATCTAGGTTGCTTAACTTATTGGCATATAACTGTTGATAACAGCTTCTGATTATTGTTTCTACTTCCTTGGTGTTAGTTGTGATCTCTCCCTTTTCATTCATAATTTTATTAATTTGAGCTTTCTCTCTTTTCTTTTGGATTAATGTGGCCAATGGTTTATCGATCTTGTTGATTCTTTCAAAAAACCAGCTTCTAGTTTTATTGATACATTTTACTGTATCTCTAGTTTCAATCTCATTGATCTCTGCTCTAATCTTGATTATTTCCCTTCTTGTGTATGGAGTTGCTTTAATTTGTTGTTGATTCTCTACTTCTTTAAGGTGTAGAGACAGCTGGTGTATTCTGGATTTTTCAATTTTTTTGAGGGAGGCTTGGATGGCAACGTATTTCCCCCTTAGGACCGCCTTCACTGTATCCCATAGGTTTTGGAGTTGTTTGAGTTCCTTCCAAACTTTTCCTTGTGATTGAGCTCCAGTTTCAAAGCATTATGATCTGAGAATATGCAGGGAACAATCTCAGTCTTTTGGTATCGGTTGAGTGCTGATTTGTGACCCAGAATGTGGTCCATTCTGGAAAAGGTTCCATGTGCACTTGAGAAGAATGAGTATTCTGTTGTTTTAGGGTGGAATGTTCTGTATATATCTATGAGGTCCATCTGGCCCAATGTGTCATTCAATGCTCTTGTTTCTTTATTGATTTTCTGCTTGGATGATCTGTCTATTACTGAGAGAGGCGTGTTGAAATCTCCTACTATAAATGTATTCATATCGATATGACTCTTTATCTTGATTAATAGTTTTCTTATGTAACTGGCTGCTCCCATATTGGGGGCATAGATATTTACAATTGTTAGATCATCTTGGTGGATAGTCCCTTTAGGAATGATGTAGTGTCCTTCTGTATTTCTGACTACAGTCTTTAGTTTAAAATCGAATTTATCTGATATGAGAATCGCTACCCTGGCCTTCTTTTGAGACCCATTAGCATGAACGATGCTTCTCCATCCCTTCACTTTCAATCTGAGTGTATCCTTAGGTTCGAAATGGGTCTCTTGTAGACAGCAAATGGATGGGTCCTGTCATTTTATCCAACTGCAACCCTGCGTCGTTTTATGGGCACATTTAGGCCATTCACATTGAGAGTGATTATTGATAGATACATTTTTATTGACATCGTGTTACCTTTGAAGTTTTTCTTTCTGTAGATTGTCTCTATATTTCTGTTCAATGATATTCTTAGGATTTTTCCCGTTTTATAGAACCCCCCTTAATATTTCCTGCAATGTCGGCTTGGTGGTCGCATACTCTTTTAAGCCTTGCCGGTCTTGGAAACTCTTTATCTCTCCATCCATTTTGAATGTCAGTCTTGCTGGGTAAAGTATTCTTGGCTGCATGTTCTTCTCATTTAGTGCACTGAATATATCTTTCCAGCCCTTTCTGGCTTGCCAGGTTTCTGTGGACAGGTCTGAAGTTATTCTGAAGGGCTTTCCTCTGTATGTAAGGAGCTTCCTTGTCCTAGCTGCCTTCAAGAGAGTTTCTCTACAATTATAATTCCTCATTCTTACTATCAGGTGTCTCAAGGTCTTTCGAGAATCTATAATCTTGGGGGTAGACCATTCTGCCTCTAGTACATGAACGCTGGTTCCATTCGCGAGATTGGAGAACTTGTTCCACTATATCTTCTAGACTTCGTTCTTTCTCCTCCCCTTCAGGTATTCCAATAATTCTGACATGGGAACGTTTCATGGCATCATTTATTTCCCTGATTCTGTTTTCATGGCTTCTAAGCTGTTTGTTCCAGGCTTCCTCCTGATCCTTTCTCTCTCTCCTTTGTCCTCCAGATCACTAGTTCTATCTTCTGTCTCAGTTGCCCTAGCTTTTAGGGAATTTAGATTAGATTGGAACTCATTGAGAGCACTGTGAACATCATCCCTGGTGGCTTTCAGTTCTGCCCTAATCAATTCCGTTTGGTCATCCATGGCTTTTTCCAACCTAGCTCTTGCCTGGATAATTGTTAGCCTGAATTCCCTTTCCGACATATTGTCTATGTCAATAGCCATTAGCTCTGTTGCAGAAGGCCCAGCCTCTGAATTTTTCTTCTGTTGGGCATTCCTCCTCCTAGTCATTTTGGTGAGAGATGGCTGAACGGGTGTAGTTGGATGTATCGACCATGTTGCAGTCAAGGTGCACCCTGGAACGCTTCTGAGCAATCAGGAGTCCCCACCCAAATGAGAGAAAAAAGAAAAGAAAATGAAAAAAAAAAAGAGAAAGAGAGACAGGAAAAAAGAGGGAGATAAAAGAGAAGGCTCAGCCCAAATGGGCCCCAAGGTAAGATTTATGAAGTATACAAACAAAAACAGACAAACAAAAAGACTGATTAAAGTATATGATAAGAGAAAAAAATATATATATGTATACAGAAAGAACCTCGTCAAAAAGAACCCCAAGTATAAGATTTATATATTACAAGGGCAAACACAAATACACAGAAATACTGGCGGAAGAAAAAGATGGGAGAGTGGTTATAAATTCTCAGTGTGGGTGAGGAAGGTTATTTTGATTCTTCCTGGATGTATCTTGATATCTTTGTTAAAGGACTCAACTTTCCCACGATAATAGGGGATTAAAAATTGGTTTATCTATAGGGGTATCATTGATTGGGGAAAGGGGATTACCTTGAAGTTTAACTCTATATGAATATTAAAAAATAACAATAAAGAAAAGAATGAACTAAATTAAACTAAAATAAAATTTAAAAAAATCTAAAAAATATAAAAGCAAAAGAAAAACATGGGTATATGTATCCAAAAGTTCAGGTTAAAAGGTTATTATGGAATTTGATGTACTGGACATCTCACTGTGATGGTAAATAGGCTAAAGAAAATCTATATAAAAATTAAAAATGAGGGACGCCTGGGTGGCTCAGTTGGTTGGACAACTGCCTTTGGCTCTGGTCATGATCCCAGAGTTCCAGGATCAAGTCTCGCATCAGGCTCCCAGCTCCACGGGAGTTTGCTTCTCCCTCTGACCTTCTCCTCGATCATGCTCTCTCTCACTGTCTCTCTCTCAAATAAATAAATAAAATCTTTAAAAAAATATTAAAAATGAACCAGAATAGTGGGAATGAATTAAAAATAAAAGTTGTGTCTTTGAAGTACTGGTGGTTGTTCTCTTGTCTTTTTTTTTCTTTTTTTCCCCCTGGTTGGTTTTCTGGGGGAGGGGCCTGCCGCGTGGGTTTTCAGGCAGTGTTTCCTGAGTTAAGTCCTCCCGCACTGCTCAAGGGTTGGGCTCTGAGGAAACCGGTTTTTCAGGCTTTTGTTCTCTGGAGGTTTTTATGTTTGTTCCTTTGTTTTCTCTCCCCTTGGCGGTTCTTGATGGTTTTTGGAGGTTTAGAGGAAAGCAAACTGCACCCAGACCTCCCTCTCAGAGCGAAGCCTCAGTCTTCTCCCCTCTGGGTGCTGCAGAGCACATAAGTTCCCCCCTGGCCACTGGCAGAGCACGTTCCGAGTCGTGGTCCCTAGGGACACAGGAACTCCTGCTTGTACCCAAAACCACAACAGCGGTGGCTGTCTGGGCAGCTCCAGACTGCCAGAGAGGTTCCAAGCAGCGATTGCACACTGAGATTTTCCCGCTGGGCGGGCAGGGAGTTCTCAGCCTTTCCGGGACCAAGAGCTCCCGGCTGGCTCCTGCGTGCACCTCTCTCAGGGGAGAGTGTGGGGTGCGACTCAGGCTCTGCTAGCACAGCGTGGCGCACGTGTGGGGACTGCAAAAAGGCTGTGTTTCTGCCGGCTGTGGAGCTGCCAGTCCCTCATGGGAGCCGCACCCCACACGCCCTCAGCCGCGTTCGCTCTCAGCTCTGGGACCAAGACCTGGTTTCTTTGCCGCACTCTCTCTGGCTCAGCGCCAGGGGTGGTTGTCCTCGGTCCGGGGACTTAAGCCCCTGTCCCTAACAGTCCCGATTCCCACAATTTCACTCCACGATCCTTTGTTCTTTTTGAGTGCTTTCTACCAGACTCCAAGTTAATGCTGGTCCCCAGATGCAGGGCACTCTCGTATTGGGGTATTACTTTCCAATGGGTCGCCTCTGGTGGCTCCCTCCCCCTTTTGTTTATCTCCCAATACCAGTCGTACGTTCCCACTCCACTTTACCTGTCCACTGGATTCTTCTGCCCCCGTAGAGATCCAGAAGTGTATAATTCTTATCTCAGGCTGATTTCATGGGTGATCAGAGTTCCTTGGTAGGTAATCAGCTCACTTTAGGGTACAGGTTGAAATGGCACCTCCTCCTAGTTCCCTGCCATCTTGTCCTCCTCATTCTTTGCTTATTTCCCATTTACATATCTTTGATGAGGTGTATGTGAAGATCTTAGTCCATGTTTCAATGAGGATGTTTGTTTTCTGATTGTTGAGTTTTAACAATTCTGTGTGCAGGATTGTATATATATAGTTAAAATTTAACTCAGTTTATTTACATTTTTTTTTAAGTTTACCAACTTCTCTTATCCTCTGTCTCCTGCCTCCTACAATCACCAGTCTGTTCTCTGTATCTGTGAGCATTTTTTGGTCATTTTTGTTAGGATTACATATACAACAGATCACACAATACTTGCCTTTCTCTCTTTGACTTATTTCACTAGCATAATGCTCTTGAGGTCCATCCATGCTGTTGAAAATAGCAAGATCTCCTTCTTTTTAATAGCTGAATAGTATTCCTATGTGCATGTGTGTCCCATATCTTCTTTATCCATTCATCCATTGATGAATTTAGACTATTTCCATGTCTTGGTTCTTATAATGTTGCAATGAACATGGGGGTGCATGTATCTTTTCAAATTATCATCTGTGTTTCCTTCAGATAAATACCAGAAATGGAACTGAAGAATCACAAAGTAGTTTTATTTTCAATTTTTTTTTAAGAATGTCCATATTGTTTTCCATAGTGGCTGTACCAATTTACATTCCCATCAACAGTGCAAAAAGGTTTCCTTTTCTCGACATCCTTGCCAGCACTTGCTATTTCTTGCCTTTTTTTTTTCAATAAAGCTATTCTAACAGTTGTAAGGTGATATCTCATTGTGGTTTTGACTCATATTTCCACGGTGATTAATAATGTTGTTTTGGTTAACAGTCTTTTATCAGATGTGTCTTTTGCAAATATTTCCTCCCAGCCTCAGCTTGTCTTCTCATTCTCTTGACACTGTCTTTAAAAGAGCAGGAGATTTTAATAAAGTATATCATATCAATTATTTCTCTCATGGACTATGCCTTAGGTGTTCTATCTAAAAAGTCATTGCCACACCCAACATCACTAGAATTTCTCCTATGTTACCTTCTATGAGCTTTAAAGTTTTGTGCTTTACATTTGGGCCTGTGATTCATTTTGAGCAAATTTTTGTGAAGGGTTCAAGGTGTGTATCTTAATTTCATTTTTTGCATGTGGATGTCCAGTTGTTCTAGCACCATTTATAGACAAACTATCTTTACTTCATTGTATTGTCTTTGCTTCTTTGTCAAAGGTCAGTTGACCATATTGATGTGGGTCTATTTAAGAGCTCTCTGTTCTTTTCCATTGATCTGTTTGTTTTTCATCAATACCGTAATGTCTTGATTCCTATAGTCTTATACTAAGTCTTCAAGTAAAGTAGTGTCAGTTCTCAAACTTTGTTTTTCAATATTATGTTGGCTATTTTTAGTCTTTTGCCTTTCTATATAAACTTTAGAATCAGTTTGCCAATATCCATAAAATAATTTGCTGAGACTTTGATTGAGATTATGGTGAATGGATACATCAAGTTGGGAAGAACTAACATCTTGAAAATATTGAGTCTTCTTACCCATGAACATGGAATGTCTCTCCACTTATTTAGTTCTTTGATTTCATTCACCAGAGTTTTGTAGTCTTCCTCATATATATCTCGTGTGTATATTGTTATTTTCATACCTAAGTCTTTCATTTGAGGGTGTGCCACTCTAAATGGTATTGTGTTTTTAATTTCAAATCTCACTTGCTTTTTGTTGGTATTTAGGGAAGTGATTGACTTTTGTATATGGACTTTGTCTCCTGCAACCTTACTAGGAGTTTGTGAATTCTTTTGGATTTTCTGCAGAGACATTAATATCATATACAAAGACAGTTTTATTTCTTAATTCAAATCTACGTTTTTATTTACTTTTCTTGCCTTGTATTTGATAGACCTGCCACTATGATTTGGAAAATGAGTAGTGAGAGGGTATATTCTTGCCTTGTACATGATCTTAGTGGGAAAAATTTAAGTGTCTCACCATTAAGTATGATATCAGTTGCAGTTATTTTTGTAGATGTTCTCTATAAAGTTTAGGATGGTATAAGTATCTTTCTAAACAAATATAAACAAATGTATGATTTATGATAACCAAGAGTAATAAACATTTATAATTTTCTCATATTTGTTACATAATATTATAATATTAATACTATTCTAATTTTGCTCAAAAGTTTTCATTTAGAACATTTTCTTAAAATGGGCATTGATAACAATGTTCATTCCTTTGTTTCTTATCTTAATGACCCAAAGGTCAGCCATTACCTAAAACTTGTTTCCTTTTGAGCACAGTTTTTTCTTTTTTTTATTTCTCCCTTTCAGCGTATAAGTTCTTGAGACCATTTACCCTAAATATACATAAGCTAAGTCCCTAGACGAATTAAATATATTCTCCATTAAATATGATAAATTTAACAAGCTTGTTAATTTCCCTCTAGATTAGGCAATTTAGTTTCACAAAACTACATGACTAAGGAGGTGGACCCCTTTATGCTCCACCGGGTTTCCCTCTCATTAAAAGACATGCCCTAGCTGCTAGGAGTGATGTAAACAGGAAGCCTTCAGCTATCCGTGATATCTCAGCTTCAGGGAGCCACAAAGTTACCACTATCCTGATCCACGTGGAGATTTAATGTGTGGCCATTTTGTCCCAATAGGAAACAACTCTGAAGGGCTATTTTAACTCCAGAGTGCCCCCACAGGGTTGCCCAAGGCATCTGTAGGGCCTGCATTACAGTTTGGACTTCTCTCTCTGTGCAAACATGCTTTATCCCCCTCCCTCTCACAGGTGTTGATCTCTTCATACCTGCCTGCTAAACCCAACCTCTGGATCTACTTCCAGGAGAACCCAACTTGCAACAGTAAGGAGGTAAGTAAACAGTTCGTATTGGCTAATACTATTTATATCTACAGAGAGAGTGACAGCTCTTACTCTATTTCAGCCAATCCCTCAAGCCACTATGCCCAAAACAAGAAACTATCTTTTTCTTTAACATCACTGAATAAGATAGCATGTCTTTGTGGTATTAGTTGAAATGATTTTCTGTTCCTTCTTCATCTCAAGATGGGTAACTCTGCTTGGACCAGATGTCCTCATGGTGCATACAAATGACCAATTCCTGCACTCAATTACCTATAATTTTTCAAAGGTATTTTACACAAACAGGTAGCTCTATATCTAGAAACTCTCTGGTTGCAAACACAAAGAATTAGAAATGACTACTTAAAGACATATACTAACATGTAAAAAAATTTCCAGGCCAATTATACAATTTTAGCTAAAAGAAAAAAATGAAAATAAGACACAAAGTCCTTGCCAATGAAACAAAGAATAACTTCCTGCAACCAATTTAATAAATGAGTACTTTCACACCCTATCTTTGCTAGGGCATTTGGTCACCCCTTATTAGCATAATGTAATACACTGACCAAAAGCTTATGACATCAAACTCAACTCACCTTTCCTCCAGTCCTTTGACATCCTTCCAACCTCAAATGGCTTTTCCAGGAACTTACAGGAGGAGCGAGGATGGGCACATTCACTGTTCTCAAACCATGGGGACAGCCAATATTCTGGCTCCAAACTCCCTCTCCAAGTTTTCAGTGTCGTTCTTAGTGTGGTATTACTTGATTTGGGGCTGCCTTTGCTTCATTCCGATAGGTTCTCATGAGTTGAGCTATCCTGGTAGGACCTCCAAATTCTTAAGAAAAACAAATATGACACATTACACATTCATTATGTTAAAGTTTTACTTGAGTTTCATTCAAGAGACGAGGCCTCTAAATCTGCCAAGTAAAAGATTTTACTCTTGGTAGAGATAACAGGGAAAAATTGATTAGAAAATCATAGTTAGACCAGATACAAGAAGAAAAAGAATGTTTAAAGACACTTAGACTGCTACATGATATGTAGATGGATAGGTTAGTATTTAACATCTCCAGTTTAAGAAATTTCATTTAGGTCTATGAGAGCAGTCCCCAAGCATATTATCATATCACAACTTGCCTAAAAGAGTCTGGGAATGACAATACATCAAATTCAAGTCAGTTTTTCTCCCTTACTCCTATCTAATCCAAATTCTCCCATCCATCAAGATGCACCTCAATAGTTCCTTTGGAGAAGAAAATGGCACTCTAGGGGTAGGTGTGGGATGAGTGGAGAGATATGCAACTATGGCAAAGAAGGAGGTGGTATGGTAATGCAGAAGTCTGGATGAGATCTACCTATATCAGGTGGGCATTGCTGAGTAGGACACCCAGAACAGGATTCTAAAAGTAAAGAAACAGTTACATGGAGCCTCCATGTTTTCTCAAATGGGAGAACCAATGCTCTTTTCTCTCCCATTTATATTAACTTAGTTATTGCCTGGGCAGTTGCCCTTTGTTCATGTACCTTCTAGGCCAGGATAAGCCAGGAAACATTTCTGTTCTCATGTTTTTGTACCAGAAAGTGGCAGCTATTTGGGTACCTGTGGGTCTCTAGCATATTTGTGATTACTGCAAAGATTTTCTGATGCACCAAAATTGATATAGTAAAACTCCACTACGGTGGAAAGTAAGTGGAGCTCTTTTATCCCTCACAGTTCATCAGAGTGCACCTTTTGCATGAGCTCTTGCTCCAAAGGGAAAGTGAATGGCAGATTACTTTTAGAGGTTCCAATTGGACAAAAATCCAGACTAATGAGCTCACTACTAAATGTTATCTACCTTCTAACTACAAACTGGTATTCTTTTTTTCAAGACTTTATTTATTTATTTGACAGAGATCACAAGTAGGCAGAGAGGCAGGCAGAGAGAGAGGGGGAAGCAGGCTCCCTGCCGAGCAGAGAGCCCAATACGGGGCCCGATCCCAGGACCCTGGGACCATGACCTGAGCCGAAGGCAGAGGCTCCAACTCACCAAGCCACCCAGGCACCCCCCAAACTGGTATTCTTTAGAGAACAATATGGTAACCGCAAGTCATGTGTGGCTACTTGAATTAAAATTCTTTTAATTTAAATTTTAGTTAGTGAGTGAGTGTAACTTGAATTTGAATTTTAACTAAAGTTGAAAAAATTATTTTCATTGCTCAGCCTCACTAGCCACATTGCAAGTGCTTGATACACACACATGGCATACTGGGAAGCATAGATTTATAGAACATTTTCATCACTGCAGGAAGTTCTATTGGAAAGTGCTGCTCTACATGATAAGGAAGCATCTCAAAAAAAAATACCTACCAATGTGCCCACCACTAAATGTTTTATGTTTATACATAAATATACACATATAGAAGATATACATTATATGTACATACACACACAAAGTCTCTATAAGAGTATTTTAGTTAAAAACAAACGACCCACTCCAAATTATGTTCAATGTTTTAGTATATTTCCTTTGACTTGCATATGTAATTATATGCTCTCATACTTTTGTATGCCATTCTGTATTCTTCAGGTTTTACATAACATTTTGTCAACATCTTGTTTATGTTTCTATATAATCTTAATTATCATTTTAATGCCTGCATAATATTCCATCATTTTGATGTTCTATAATTTATTAAACGATTTCTCTAATGTTAGACATTCTCCTAATGTTTTTTCTGTTCTTTATCCTGATTAAGGTTACAAGATTTTTTCTGTGTATAAATGTTTCTTCTGTTCTCTTGTAATTCATCCCTCCTTTATTCCCATATGCTTAATAAGAGATATCCTGTTTAGGGGAGCCTTGGTGGCTCAGTCGGTTAAGCGTCTGCCTTTGGCTCAGGTCATGATCTCAGGGTCCTGGGATTGAGCCCTGCACCAGGCTCCTTGCTCAGCGGGGAGCTTGCTTCTCCCTCTCCCACTCTGCCTGCTTTTGTTTCCTTTCTCGCTATATCTCTCTCTGTCAAATAAATAAAATAAAAATTTTAAGAGATATCCCATTTAGAGCCTCTATAGTGCCCAGACTATAAAACTGTCTTTGACTAATTTAATACAACACTCAAAACAAATAGTTTATGGAAATCAGTGGATTTAATAGTTATTTCAAATGTGTGCCTTTGGCTGATGACCTTGATTTAATTGTCCAATTTTCATTATGTTGTAGCTTTTACTCCCTTATATTCTGAAAAGCTTTTGGCCCTAGAGAGAGTCTCTAGAAGAACAGAAGTCATGTGAACCAGGAGAAATAACTGGCAAAACCCATTCTAATTTTACCTGCAGTCTCAATTACCCCCACCCTCCAACTAGAGTTATACCCTTGATAGAGGTAGGGAAAATGGGATCTGATGGTCCATGAATATATACTCTATGCCAATGCTACTCCTTTACACTGAGAACTAAGGTCCAGCATTCCAGACATCTTTATGGTCTCTTATCGAGGCCCTGAGTCTGCCTTAAAGCCCAACAAAAATTGGGGTCTCTACTGCTTTCCCATTTTCTTTTCAATTTGTAGTCTCTAGAACTAGTTCTTGTTTTACCTTTCAAGGTGAATTTTACGAAGGGCTCAAGGACTCAACCTTGAATCTAGGGTTTGTGGGTATAACAATCACACAGGGTCAAAAAATTGAAATGACTTACAGCATTTCACACATAAGGCTTTAATCAAGGTAAGTACAATAGCAGAAGAAAAGTATTGTCAATCACTGAGGGGTTCGATCTGTCCAGAAGTCCCTCTAAGAGTCTTTTTTGGTTGCAGAGGATGTGCTGTACACTCAGATTATGCACCACTAGGATATGTTCAAGGTACCCTGGTTTCAAGGAAACAAGGAAAACAAGGAAACAAGTTTACATGAGGGGTCTTTAATACACCACTGGTCAACTAAAACCAGACCATGTAAACTGTGAAACCAGGTACAAACCATCAATATATAGATCCTTAACCAATCTGGAAAAGTCAGTAAAGGATGTCTCTGAGGGAATTTTGAGCTTTAAAGAGCATCCTATAAATCATTAGCCTGTACATTGCATCCTCTCATCCAAAGGTCAGTACCGGACTTTCAGACAACCCTGGAGATGAGCATAGAGCTATCCCAGTCCAGGGTCAAGTATAGCCTCACACAGAAAGATAAGCTAAATATAGGTTCTTGGTACATAGGTTTCTTCCTCTATATCTGTTATTTAAGGCAACAAATATTCCTGGGTAATGTAAAGTTTGTTGAGGGATACACATCAAGTCTCACAAAAGTTGCTTGAGATTACTGCCTTTCTTTGGTTTAAGGGTCTTCAGGTTGAGAAATTCTTTGAAATTTTACTGATTAATTCATTAAATAGGTAGAAGAGGGCAGAATAAGAAAAATTTCTGGGAGCTATATATCAAAGGGACTCTCAGTTGCCACTGGAGAAAAGCTATAGTGCATACTATTGCATGAGGGTAAGGAGTAATTCAGTTCACAGTCTCATCCAACTCTGAAAAGGAAAAATTATAGAGAAATATTTCCAGCAGCTTCTCTGTTGTTTTTTTTCCCTCCCTCAAGTGACCACAGGAAAACAAAATGTGCTGAACTATGTTCCCATAATGGTATTTGGCTGGAAACCTCCTGCTATGACTTTTGTTCTTTTTGGCCCTGTATTATTTCACTAGGGCTGCTGGAACAAAGTACCACACATTGGGTGGCTTATACAACAGAAATTTATTGTCTCACAGATCTGGAAGCTAAAGGTCCGAAATCAAGGTATTGGCAGAGCTGGTTCCTTCTGAGGGCTGTGAGGGGAAATCTGTTCTAGGCCTCTCTCTTGGCTTGTAGATGGCTGCTTTCTCCCTGTGTCTTCACATCACCTTCCTTCCATGTGTGTCTGTCTCTGTCCCAAATGTCTTCTTTTTTTTTGTAAGATTTTATTTATTTATTTGACAGGCAGAGATTACAAGTAGGCAGAGAGGCAGGCAGAGAGAGAGAGAGGAGGAAGCAGGCTCTCTCCTGAGCAGAGAGCCCGATGTGGGGCTTGATCCCAGGACCCTGAGATCATGACCTGAGCCGAAGGCAGAGGCTTAACCCACTGAGCCCCCCAGGCGCCCCCCAAATGTCTTCTTTTTTTAAGGACACAAGTCATATTGGATTGGGACCCACACTAATGAGATCATTTTAATTCAATCATCTCTGTAAAGATTCTATTTCCAAGTCAGGTCACATTCTGAGGTACTAGGGGTTAGGACTACAGCATACGCTTTTGAGGGAGACACAGTTCAACCCATAAAAAGTACATATTGCTAATCAGCCTGCTTCTCAAAGTCTCTACAGTATCCTTTTATTTGTACTCCTTTTCCTCTTAACAGTAGCTGTCTTCAGGATAGGCCATGGCTGATGCTGCATTCTGTCATGAAAAAATTCATTTCTGATGGTCAAAATAACAAGATACATATACAAGGATGTAGCCATAACAGACAGCCTTCTGGACAGGAATCAACTGTGACATAATTAGAGGCCCATGTGTGTTTTCAAAACATGGAAACCAAGATAGCTTGTTTGCCATGAGTGACCACCATCTATGCTAAAATGGCAATGAAGTCCTTTAGGTCCTAAAATGAACAGGAAGACTGTTTAACTGTACTTAGATGAAGACATACAAATGGCTATTAAACAATGTTTTGCTGCAATTTGCTAAAACTTGTTTACTAACAATTATTTACTAATTGCTTACTAACAATTTACTAAAAATTGTTTTTATAGTTTCTTGGCATAATTGTCAAAAATAACATAATAACAATAATTACTCTGGCAAATACACAGTTTTGTGAAACATATTGGAGCCCATAAAGAAGTTTTTAGTATCCTCTCTCATTGTACAACAAAAATATACTACATAAAATTAGGTTCCTTCCAGAAAAGGATACTTAAAGAGGGCACAATCGTGATGTTTACAATCATTTCAGTTCCCACTCTATGACTAAATGGTATTTGTGTCCAGGTGATAGTGATATGCTCTGGTCAGTGGTCCTGGTTGGAAGCATAGGCTACAAGGCATGTTCTGCAGACAGAACAGATCCTGGAGCTCACTATCTTGCCTCTAACTAGAAATGTTCTATTCTTTGGTTTCTAAGCGTAACTTCCTTATTTTTTTAAAGATTTTATTTATATATTTGTAAGAGAGAGAAATAGAGTATGCACAAGCAGGGGGAGCAGCAGGCAGAAGGAGAAGCAGGTTCCCTGCTGAGCAAGGAGCCCAGTATGGGACTCAATCCCAGGACCCTGGGATTATGACCTGAGCCAAAGGCAGACACTTAACCAACTGAACCACCCAGGTGCCCCTCAAAAAATATTTTTAACTGAATAAAAATACAACATATCAAAACTTGTGGAATGCAGCTAGAGCGTATCTTACAAGTTTTATAGCAGTATGTGTTTACATTAGAAACTAAGTAAAGCCTAAAATCAATCATCTAAGTTCCTATTTCAAGAAACTAGCTTTAAAAAGCAAAATAAACCCAAAGCAAGAAGGAAAAAAATAATAAAGAGCAGAAGTCCAAGAAATTGGAACAGAAAAAAAATAGAACAAAATAATGGACCACAGAGTTAGTTTTTGAAAATATTTTTTTAAAAATTGATAAACTTGAAGTAAAACTTAAGAGGAAAAAAAAGAGGTCTTTCACCCATTTAGAGTTTATCTTTGTGTAAAGTATAAGAGAATGGTCCAGTTTCATTCTTCTGGAAATAGCTCTCCAATTTCTGGATATAGCTGTCCAATTTTTCCAATACCATTTATTGAAGAGACTGTCTTTCTTCCATTGGATATTTTTTCCTGCTTTGTCAAAGATTGGTTGACCACAGAGTTGAGAGTCCATATCTGGGCTCTCCATTCTGTTCCATTGGTCTATGTGTCTGTTTTAGTGCCAGCACTATGCTGTCTTGGTAATCAGAACTTTGTAATATAGCTTGAAATCAGGCAACATGATGCCTCCAGCCTTGTTTTTCTTTTTCAACATTTCCTTGGCAATTTTGGGTCTTTTCTGGTTCCATACAAATTTTAAGATGGTTTGTTCCAGCATTCTGGAAAATGCTGTTGGTATTTTGATTGGGATGGCATTGAAAGTACAGATTGCTATGGGCAGCATAGACATTTTAACATTGTTTATTCTTCTGATCCATGAGTATGGAATATTTTCCCATCTTTCTGTGTCTTCTTCAATTTCTTTCATGAGTGTTTTGTAGTTCCTAGAGTATAGGTAAACTCTAAATGGATGAAAGACTTCGATGTGAGACAGGAAACCATCAAAATCCTAGAGGAGAACATGGGCAGTAACCTCTTTGACACTGGCCTCAGCAACTTCTTTCAAGACTCATCTCCAAAGCAAGGGAAACAAAAGCAGAAATGAACTTTTGGGACTTCATCAAGATAAAAGCTTAAACACAGCAAAGGTAACAGTCAATAAAACAAAGAGGCAACCCATGGAATGGGAGAAGATATTTGCAAATAACACTACAGACAAAGGGCTGGTATCCAAGCTCTATAAAGAACTTCTCAAACTCAACACCTCCCCTCAAAAAACACAGATAATCAAGTAAAAAAAATGGGCAGAAGACATGACCATACACTTCTCCAAAGAAGACATACAAATGGCTAACAGACACATGAACAAGTGTTCATGATCATTAGCCATCAGGGAAATTCAAATCAAAACCACCTGAGATACTACCTTACACCAGTTAGAATGGCAAAAATCGATGAAGCAAGAAACAACAATGTTGCAGAAGTTGTGGATAAAAGGGAAACCTCTTATACTGTTGGTGGGAATGCAAATTGGTGCAGTCACTGAGGAAAACAGGGTGGAGGTTCCACAAAAAATTAAAAATAGAGCTACCCTATGACCCAGCATTTGCACTACTGGGTATTTACCACAAAGATACAAATATAGTGAAAAGAAAGGCCACATGCACCCCAATGTTCGTAGCAGCCATGTCCACAATAGCCAAACTGTGGAAAGAGCCAAGATGCCCTTCAACGGAGGAATGGATAAAGAAGATGTGGTCCATATACACAATGGAATTTTACTCAGACATCAGAAAGGATGATTACCCAACTTTTGCATC
Organism: Mellivora capensis; assembly: GCA_004024625.1. NCBI lineage: Eukaryota > Metazoa > Chordata > Mammalia > Carnivora > Mustelidae > Mellivora > Mellivora capensis. The sequence goes on along the minus strand of PISX010005156.1, from coordinate 22,363 downwards.
AACATGGATGGGACTGGAGGAGATAATGCTGAGTGAAATAAGTCAAGCAGAGAAAGTCAATTATCATATGGTTTCACTTATTCATGGAACATAAGGAATAGCATGGAGAACATTAGAAGAAGGGGAAAATGAAGGGGAAGAAATTGGAATGGGGGACAAACCATGAGAGACTACGGACTCCAGTAAACAAACTGAGGGTAATAGAAGGGAGAGGGTGGGGGAATGGGTGAGCCTGGTGGTGAGTATTAAGGAGGGCATGGACTGCATGGAGCACTGGGTGTTATATATGCAAACAATGAGTCATGGAACACTACATCAAAAACTAATGATGTACTGTATGGTGACTAACATAACACAATAAAAAAATTTAATATTAAAAAAATAAGAGAAAAAAGAGAGAAAGCACAAGTGGCCAATATCAAGAATGAAAGAGGGAATATAGCTAAAGATAACAGATATTAAAAGGATAACAGGGAATACTTTAATCAACTCTATTCATATGAATTTGACAATTTAGATTAAATGGATCAATTTCTTGGAAACTACAGACTACTCAAACTCACTCAAGATGAAATATATATCCTGAATTGTTATGTAACTATTAAAGAGATTTAATCCCTAGGTAAAATCTTTTAAAATTAAAACTCCAGGCCTATGTGGTTTCACTGGTGAATTTTACCAAACATTAAAACAAAACATAATGCCAATATTACAAAATCTATTCCAGAAAATAGGAGAAGATGAAACTTTTCATAATAAATTTTATGATACTTGCATTACTCTAAAATCAAAAAACAAAACTATACTCCAGTGTCCCTCATGAACATAGGCATAAAAATACTCAGAAAATTAGCAGAGCAATATATAAAAAGACTATTATACCACAATCAAGTGGAATTTACCCTCAAAATGCAGGGTTATTTCAATATTCAAAAATAAATCAATGCAATTCACCATATGCACAGCTGGAAGTTGAAAGTCACATAATCACATCAGCTGATACAGAAGAGGACTGGGAAAAAGTATAAAACCCATTCATGACAGAAATCCTCAGCTAACTAGTAATAGGAGGGAACTTCTACAATGTGATTAAGGGCATATACAAAAAACATATGGCTAACACCATACTTCATCATGAAAGTACTTTCACTTAAGATCAGGATAGGGCAGTGATGGCCCTCTAACTGTTACTGTCCAAAATCACACCTGACTTGTTAGCCAGTGTACAAAGGTAAGAAGAAACAAAGACCCACAAACTGGGAAGGGAGAAAAAAAACTGCCCATACTCACAAGCAATTTTATTGTCAACCTATATAATCCTAAGGATCTATAAAAATATCCAACTAGAACTAATAAATCAAGTTTAGCAGGTTGCAAGATACAAGATTAACACACAAAAATAAATCACATTTACATACAGTGAAAATGTACATTTGAAAATAAAAGATTTTTCAACAATGCAACTTATAATAGTTGTAAAACATAAAATAATTAGGTATAGATCTATAAAGTACACCACCTATATGTTAAGAACTACAAAACACCAATGAGAGAAATTCAAGGAGACCTAAATAAAAGGAATGATAGTCTATGTTCGTGGGTTGGAAGACTCAACATAGGAAAGACATCAATTCTTCCCAAATGGTCCTACTAATTCATTGCAATTCCAATCAAAATCCCAGAATATTTCTATCAATACAGACGCTAGTCCTAAAATCCATATGGAAGGGCAAAAAACTAGAATAACAATTTGGGGAAAAGATGAAAAAGTGAAATGAATTATGCCACCTGATTTTAAGGCTTATTATACAGTTATAGTAATTAAGAAAGTATAGCATTGGCATACGGACAGACATGTAGAGCAATGTAATAGAATAGAGCTCAAAAATAGACCTACATATGGGAATATGGAGTAGTCATGCTTTTTCTATTCCCCCCACCAAGTACAAGTAGAGCCTGTGCATATTATGTATATAACAAACATGAGCTCTGTCTGCAAGGTGGAGAGAAAAATGCAGATCACTTAAAAACCTTAGGACCCAGGAGAGACATTGTAATAAGTTCCCTGAGTTTTCTTTGTGCCTCATATATGTCAGACTGGGTACTGGAGAAGCCAGCAACCAGGAAACGTCAATAGGCACAGTTAAAAGAGAAAACAAAAAACTATACTCTTGCTAGCCTAAAAGTTAGGGAAGAGGCAGCTTAGTAAGAGATAAGACTTGTAGAAAATAACTTTTTTTTAAAGATTTTATTTATTTATTTGACAGAGAGAAAGAGAGTGAGAGAGGAAATACAAGCAGGGAGAGTGGAAGAGGGAGAAGCAGGCTTCCTGCTGAGCAGGGAGCCCAATATGGGGCTCTATCCCAGGACCCTGGGATCATGACCTGAGCCAAATGAAGATGCTTAACAACTGAGCCACCCAGGCACCCCAGAAAATAACTTTTCTAATATAGCCAGACATCACTGGGAAAAAACTGTGGCCTGGCCTCTACCCATGCCAGCAATGCCTAAGTAGGGAGCCTCGACTTCCAACTTCACCAGGTTCTGAAGCATTCTGACCTCCATGCAGTTGTGGTATCAGAGAAGATCAAGGAAGAAGCTGGTACTTTCATCCATACCGAAGAGTATACGTGCCACCCCACCCCCAAATCCAAGTCATGGAGTGAGTAGAAACCAGGTGGGGACCCTCAACTTCCTCCACCACCAGGCAGGAACCAGGGACCTCTCATCCTCCCCACTGAAATGGTACAGGGGCCTGAGTGGAGAATTGAGATTTACAATACGGCTTAGTGGTAACAAAGTGGCCTATCCCACTGTTGTCACTGGAGATCATCTTGGGAGTACTCATGAGGCACTCCTACCAATCACAGCCAGGGAGATATCAGTGGAGACCTAGTGGGAAGTTGCTTGCTTGATAAGCAATAATGATGAGTTCCCTCCACTTCAGTGTCAAGCAAGGCTATGTGGGGGAAACTAGACTTCTGCCTGCAACCAGCAGTAATGAGACAGTGCTCTCCCTTCCAATCTGAGGTGTCAGAGGAAGCTCGCTAAAACAAAAGGTTTATATACAATGCAAAGTCTCATATAATAGCCTGGGTTACAACAGAAAAAAAAAATAACATAACCAGGAACCAGGAAGATCTCAAACTGAATGAAAAAAACATAACCAATGCAATTCCCTGCAAAAATGAAGATGCGTTAGAATCATCTGACACAGATTTTAAAGCAGCCATCATAAAATTACTCAAATAAGAAATTATAAACACACTCAAGACACATTCATGAGCACTCTTGAAATGAAAAATATAAAGCCTCAGTAAAGTAATTGAAAATCATAGCACAAAAATAGAAGCTATAAAGAAGAACCACATATATAAATTTTAGAAGTTATACATGAAAACACGATGGATGGGATCAAGAGCAGAATGGAAGGCAAGTAGAAAAGAATTACTGAACTTGAAGACAGAACAATAGATGTTATACAGTCTAAACAACAGAAAGAAAACAGACTGAAAAAAGGAACACACTCTCAGAGGGGGGGAAAAAGGTCTAACACTTATGTCATCAAAGTCTCAGAAACCAAGGAGACATAGGGTGGGGCTGAAAAAACTCTTGATGAAATAATTGCTGAATACTTCCCAACTTTGGCAAAAGGCATAGAGCTGCAGATTCAAGACCTTGAGGGAATCACAAAGAAACCCACATAAAGGCTCAAGTCAAACTTTTGAAAACCAAAGACAAGAAACAATCTTGAAATCAGTGATGGAGAAACAACTACCCGATAGTGGGAGAATAGTTCAAATGACAAAGGATTTCTCATCAAAGAACACAGAGGCCAGAGGAAAGTTGTACAGCATTTCCCCAGTGCTAAAACAAACAAACAAAAAACCAACCAAACAAACAAACAAAACTATAAAGCCACAGGCCTATATCCAGTGAAAATATCCCTCAGGAGTAAAAAGGAAATAACGAAGGAAAACTGAGAGTATTTGTCACCAAGCCTACCAACTCTAAAAAAATGGCTGAAGAGAAAGGAAATGACTATAGAAGGAATCTTCAGTCACCAAGAGGGAAGAAAGAACACAGGATCAGAAAATACAGGTAAATCCACAGACCTTAGTTCTCTTGAGCATTCAAGAATTTGCTTGATGACTGAAGTAAAATTATAACAATGTCCGATATGGCTCTAAATGTCTATGTAAGAAATGTATAAGATAATTGTATTAAAAACGGAAGAAGGTAAAGAAAAGTAAGGTCTCTACACTTGACTTAAACCAGTCAAATGTCTGGGTCAACTGACTGGCTCAGATGGTCATCTGACATGGTCAGATGACCTTCGGCTCAGGTCATGATCTCCAGGTCCTGAGATGAAGCCCCACATCCATTGGGATCCCAGCTCAGGGAGGAGTCTGCTTCTCCCTCTCCCTTTGCCTCTCTCCCTGCTCATGTTCTTTTTCTTTATCTTTCTGTCTCAAATGAATAAATAAAATCTTTTTAGAAAAAAAACAGTAAAATGTCAATATCAGTAGACTGATAAGTTGAGTTTACAACATGATACTTAGAGCAACAATTAAAAATTCTGTGCAGAAAGATTCACTAAAAATCAGTGTAGATAAATCAAAATGGATTATAAAATAAGTTCAAGTAGGGACGCTTGGGTGGCTCAGTTGGTTAAGCATCTGACTCTTAATTTCAACTCAGGTCATGATCTCAGGGTCATGGGATCGAGCCCTACATCAGACTACATGCTGAGCATGGAGCCTGCTTGAGATTCTCTCTCTCCCTCTCTCCCTCTGCCTCTCCCTGGCTCCTGCTTGCTCTCTTCTCTTTCTCTCTTTCTCTAAAAACAAAATTTAAAAATAGGCTCAATTAATCCACAAGAAGGTAGAAAAAAGAAAATAGAAATAAAACAGAGAGCAAGCAGAAAAAAATAAAACAGCAGACTTGAACCTTAATATCTCAATAATTGCATTTAATGTAAATAGTCTAGAAATAATAAAGATTAGTAGAATACATTAAACACTCTGACCCACCTATATGCTCCCCACAAAAAAAACTCTTCAAATATGATATAAACAAATTGATATATCATGGTAACATTCATCAAAAGAAAGTGGAGTGGCCACATTTATTTTAGATAAAGTGAACTTCAGAGCGAAGAAACTTAGCAGAAACAGACATTATCATTATGTAATCATTAAAAATTCAGTTAACTAAGAAGATATAGTAAAATTGTATGTATCAAACAACAGAGCAGCAAAAAATACAAGGACATAAATTGATGGAACTGAAAGGAGTAAATTAAGGCTGGAGATTTCAACATCCTTCCCTCAACAACTGTTAGAACAATTAGACAGAAAATAAGCAAGGGTATAGAAAAACTCAGAAGCACCATCAACTAAGAGATCTAATTAACACTGAACATTCTACCCAACAACAGAATTCACATTCTTTTCAAGTGTCAGTGGAACATAAAACAGGTCACTGAACAAGTTTAAAAATATTGAAATCATACAGTGTAGTCTCTAACCACAAAAATCAAACTATAAATCAGTAACAGAAAGATATCAGAAAAATTCCAAACACTTGGAAACTAAAAACCCCACTCCTAAATAAGTCATTGTTCAATGACAAGTCTCAAGGAAAATTTTTAAAAATACTTTGCACTACTGAATAAAAGTGAAAATACAACATATCAAAATTTGTGGGATATAGCAAAAAAAAAAAAGTGATAGGAGGTAAATTTACAGCCCTAAATGTGTACAATAGAAAAAGAGGAAAAGTCTCCAAATCAATAATCTAAGATCCTACCTAAAAAATGTAGAGAAAAATAAACCCAAAACGAGAAGGAAGGAAATAAGAAAGATCAAAGCAAAAACCAATGAAATTGGAAACAGAATAACAATAAAGAAAACTTAATGAAACACAGAGCTGGTACTTTGAAAAGATTGATGCAACTGACAAACCCCTAGCCAGACCTGGCAAAGAAAAAATAAGAAAAGTCATAAATAACGAAATTAGGAATGAAATAGTGATAATCATTACAGACATCATAGACATCAAAATAATGACATATTTGAAACAATTCTACACATATAAATTTGACAATTTAGATGAAATGGATCAATTCTTAGAAGAATGGAAACTACCTGAGCTCATCTAGTATTAAACTCTTAATTCGAATTGCCCTGTAACCATTGGGGCACCTGCGTGGCTCAGTCAGTTAAGCATCCTACTCTTGGTTGCAGTTCAGGTCAGGATCTTAGGGTCCTGAGATTGAGTCCCCTGTCAGGCTCTAGACTCAGCATGGAGTCTGCTTGGGATTCTTCCCCTCACCTTCTGCCCCTCCCTGTGTTCTCCCTCTCTCTCTAAAAATAAATAAATACAATTTTGAATTGCCCTGTAACTATTAAAGGAAACTAATTTGTAATTTTTGAAACTCTCAAACTAAAGTATCTATGTCCAAATGCTTTCACTGCAAAATCCTCCCTAATGTTTAAAAAGAATTACCTCTAATTTTACACAATCCCTTGCAGAAAACAGAAGAGGTGGAAACACTTCCCAGTTCATCTTATGAAACTATTAGTACTCTGATACCAAAACTAGATGAAGAATGTACCAAAAAAATAAAACCATAAATCAATAGTTCTCATGAGCTTTGCTTCAAAAATCCTCAACAAAATATTACAAATTAAAATTTAACAATGTGTAGAAGGAATGAAACACCATGACTAACTGGAGATAATTCCCAGGATGCAAGTTTGGTTCAATATTCAGGAAAAAATACATCATTGTATTCAACCATATTAACAGGCTAAAGAAGAAAAACTTCATGATCTTATCAACTGATGAAGAAAAGGCATTTGATGAATTTCAACATCTATCCATTATAAAACTGACAGTAAAATAGAAACAGAACAACTTCCTTAACTTGATAAACAGCATCTGCAAAAATTCTATGGCTAACATTATACATAATGATGAAAGAATGAATGTTTTCCCATGTGATCAGAAATAAAATAAAGGATGTCTTCCATACTGATATTACTCAACATAGTGATGGAAATTGCAGCTAATTCATTAAGGCCAAGATTTAAAAAAAAAAAAAGCATACAGATCAAAAAGAAGAAAGGGAAAAAAGAAAATTCTCTTTCTAAAAACCTCCTAGAACTAGTAAGTGAGTTTTTAAGGCCATGGGATATAAGATGAATAAACAAAAACAAATTACATAACTCTATATTAAGAGGAACATGCAGAAACCCAACTTTAAAACACCATATTACAAAAATTGCTAAAAAGCAATGAACGAATTAAGTATACAGTTAACAAAATGTGTGTAGGATCTATATGCTGAAAATTTTTTAATGCTGATAAAGGAATCAAAGAAGACCTAATACATGGAAAGACATACCATGTTCATGAATTTGAAGGTTCAAGAGAGTAAAATGTTAATTCTCTCTTCATTGATATACTGGGTTAAGAAAATTCTTAACAAAATGCACGCAAGTTATTTTTATAGACATAGAAAAGCTTATTCTAAGCTTTATTCTAAAATTCACAGGGAAAGGCACACTCCCTAGAATAGCTGAAATAATCTCGATAAAAAAGAACAAAGTGGGAAGATTCACTCTAGCAAATATTAAGGCTTACTATATGGCACCAGTAATCAAGATAGTCTGTAGTGTTGAGAGAGATAGCTACCTAGATCAATGGGTTATAACAGAGAACACAAATAATAGCTCCAACACAAGTATAACCAACTAATTTTTGACAAAGGTACAGATGCAGTTCAAGAGAAGGAAAAGAGCATTTTCAAGAAATGTGGGAGTGGGGCACCTAGCTAGATAAGTTGGTAAAGCATGCAACTCTTGATCTTGGGGTCATGAGTTGGAGCCCCACGTTGGGCTTAGAGTTTACCAAAACAAAATTAAAACTAAATAAATAAGGAGCACCTGGGTGGCTCAGTAAGTTAAGCATCTTGACTCTTGGTTTCAGTAAAGGTCACGATCTCATGGGTCCTGGCATCAAACCCCTCGTTGGCCTCTGCACTCAGTGGGGAGCTGGCTTGAAGATCCTCTCCTTCTGTACCTCCCCCCATCCATGTGCACTGGCTCTCTCTAAAATAAATAAATATTTATAAGGAAGAAAGGAGTAAATATGAGAGCAATTTGCCCTCCATAAACAAAAAATGAACCTTTCCCTAAACTTCACATTTTATGCAATGATTTACTTAAAATGGACAATGGACTTAAACATAAAACAATAAAACTATCAGAGGAAAAAAAAAGAAAAAAGGACCTCTCCACATTATTTGTTACAGCTACATGTGAATTTGCAATTATTTCAATATAAATTTCAAAACATTTTGCAAAGTACTAAAACATACACCTCACCAATAAACAAATAAGGATGCTAAATACATGGAAAGATGTTGTATGTCTTTAAACATTAGGGAAATGCCAACTAAATCCATGAGGAGATACCATTACATATTATAATGGCTTAAAAAATATGGACAATATCAGTTGCTGGCAAAGCTGTGGAGCACCGGGAACCCTCATACATTGCTACTGGGAGTACAAAATGGTACAGTATGGTCACTCTGGAAAATGGTTTGGCAGTTTCTTAGAATTAAACACCCACTCATAATGTAACCCAGCTCTCTTATTCTTTGGTATTTACCCAAGAGAAATGAAAACTTATGTTTATACCAAAACCAGTATATGAATATATGGGATAGCTCTATTTGTAATTGCCCCAAACTGTGAATAGTCCATGTGTTCTTTGAATGGTGAATGGATAAACAAACTCTTACACCCATGTGATGGAATACTACTCAGCAATAAAAAGGAGCAAACTATTGATAAATGGAATAACGTTAATGAATCTCAAAGGCATTATGCTAAGTGAACAAAGGAAGTCAATAAAGGTTACTACTGTGTGAATCCAATTGTAAGACATTCTGGAAAGACAAAAGAAGATCAGGGGACACCAGAAGTTGGGAGGGAAAGAAGGGTATGACTATAAAAGGATAACATGAGGTAATTTTGGGGGGCTAACAGAACTGTTTCATATCCTGATTGGAGTGGTGGATACATGACTCTATGACCAATGTATGCCAAAAGGGGAGCAAAGAGGAGTTGATAGGAAATTCTTGATAATCAATAAACCTTTCCAGCAATTTTACTTTAGATGACTCAGGGTAGTTATTAAAAGACTTAAGACTCAGTGACTTGTTAGGTATATACTGTGTCTGAATTTCAAGGCTATTCTGTCTTCCCAGACTGTTTGAGAACAGAGAAACTGGAGATGAGGTTTCTGTTGCCTTTTCAAAATTCTGGTTCCTTTCTTTATACATGATGTGCAAACAAAATCATATGATCTTCCTTTTACACAGTGCAAGTCCCATTTCTCATGACTTTTCTTCTTATCTGAAAATTGTACATTTCCATTGACGGCTCCTTACTTCCCCTCTCATATAACCGTTTGCCTTCTTCAAATGAAATTTTATGCCTCTTGAATTTCATAGAAGGTTTGTAAAGAGAGAAGCTTTACTATTGGAAAAATCTTATTGTCACAAGTAGTGATTTGAAGTCATACTTTAAGGCAGCTGGGGAAAAAAACAACAACCACCCAGCTACTTTTCCTAAAGAGTTTGAAGCCATAAACAAAATAAGACCTTTTTTTCTTTTTCACCTACAATTTAAGTTAATTTCCTTAAAACATCAGTGTCGTGGTTTCCTCCTTATTTCCAGGCTATTTGCTTGTTATAGGTGGTTTGATGTTATATATTCACTTTGAAATAAATCTGCACAGCAGAAGAGTCAAGGATCTAGGACTATTACCAGGAGCATAATTTGTTGAAAACCACATCAGAATTAAAGATTTTCTTTCCCCTCAGTCTTCTACCCACTTCAACCTTGAAATAGGAGAATCTCTTGACTCGTCTGCCATATTCTGTGTGTACATGCCACACACTGCACCCCAAGGACCACTTTATTGAGCTCAGGAAATCACAAGGTCACTGTCACCTGCAGTACCATTCTACCTCATCATATAACTGCCACCTGTCATCACTGTTTTTAAAACCCCAAATACTCAAGAAAGCCCTCATGGATTAATTGCATGAGTAAACAAGTTTCCCATTATCGTGCTCAACATAAAACATACCTTGACACTCCTCTCACCTAGTTCCCATATAAATTCAGAAACTCTTTACTTCTACATAATGCAAACACCTGAACATTATGCTTATTCATTCCCATGTTTATTATTCAATTACCTGTGTGTCATAAATATATTCCATCTATCACGGTGGTGCATTGAAGGAAATAAACCATATTCTGGGGAAAGTTATGATTTGTCTCTGCCGGCCAAGCTTGGCTCCATTCATAAATCAATACTTAATAAATGCTTTCGATGGCTGATAAGGATGACTTTATATAACTGAAGAGGGAAATACATTTTATCCCTGTTTTATGGCTGTGACAAGAGATACAGAGCAAATAAGAAATTATATCTCTAATAAGACAGTGAACCATTATCAGATCTGAATCTATTACCAACATCCAAATTTCCAGTCTGTAAGACATTGAAGATTCTGATAGAATAAGGCATCTTTATATGCTTCGATTACCCGCAAACCACAGTAGCCTCATGACACTAGTTGGTTTTAGGGGAGGGCCAGCACCAGGAAATGATAAGGTCTTTGAAATTAGGTTTGCATGATTTCTGAGTGCAATCTTACCTTCCCAGAAAGAAATAGAAAACAGCGATGAGAAACCAATTGCAACAGATCTTGATCAAACTTGGCATTTACTTCAAAACAGATATCCTGTCCACAAACAGCAACACCTAACTTGGGTGTTGAATAGGGCATATTAGAAAGCATTCAATGTGAAAGGCATTTTCAAAATGAAAAGCAACTTAAGAGATGAAAGCAAACAAGTCGTAACTTAAAACCTAATAATCTTTTGTGAAATGAAATATTTCATTTCCAAATACTCCAAAGTATTTGGAGATAAGCTCCTTATTTAGGATCAAATATCAAGGGCACCTGGGTGGTCAGTTAAGCATTGGACTCTTGGTTTGGGCTCAGGTCATGATCTCAGGGTCATGAGTCCGAGCCCTGTGCTGGGCTCTGCACTCAGTGTTGAGTCGGCTTGTCCCTCTTCCTCTACTCCTTCTTCCCGCTTGTGCTCTCTCTCACCCAAGCTCTTTCTCTCTCAAATAAATAAAATCTTAAAGAAAAAGAAACAAGTATCAGGCTCTGTATATTGGAGATTCGCAGAACAAGGGAAGAATGATTGCTTTCATTTTATCACATTTACTACAAAAACAAAAAAAAACATTTGCAAACTTTGACCATTATTTTTCATTTGATTTGCTTCTCTGAACCTCCCTTACCTCAGTAAACACAGATTTTATAATAACAGCATATATATTTCTCAGAAGTTTCTCAATCTTAGGAGAGTGGCCATGCACCCACACAGTACTCAAGACCTCATAACTCAGTAAAGCAAATTTCTCTTTATTCTCCAGAACTTATTTCAGGATTAAAGCACAGAAAACACTCTGGGCTGCTGCTGTAAGGGCCTCCTTAGCAGAGCAAGCCATTTTGTTGTTTATGCAGTAAACTTGGATTGACCCTGCCCCCCCCCCCCCAGGGAACTTACTTAGAAACAAGTCTGGGAAACCAGTAAAATATGACTGACTAGCCCCAGATAACAGAGCCCATATACCAGGATGTGTCAGGTCAGGGGGAGGTAACAGAGCCCAGAATACAAGGATGAGTCAAGCCAGGTGAAGACATCCAATCAGGAAAGCACCTCCCTAACCACCCAAGAATGTGGGCCCTGCCTTTTGGGTGCCAATTCTGACCAGAGTGATAGGCTAGTTCAAATAGCTACTATAGGGAAACCTGGGTAGCTCAGTTGGTTAAGCGGCTGCCTTCAGCTCAGGTCATGATCCCAGCATCCTGGGATCGAGTCCCACATCGGGCTCCTTGCTCAGCGGGGAGCTTGCTTCTCCCTCTGCCTCTGCCTGCCACTCTGTCTGCTGTGCTCGCTCTCTCGCTCTCTCTCTCTCTCTGTCAAATAAATAAATAAAATCTTTTAAAAAAATCCTTAAAAAAAAAAATAGCTACTATAGGGTGAATTGTAATTCAATTGGCCACCTCTGTATGGCCAGGCTCAACCACATGGCCTTTGCTCTATAAAAGTTAGTCTGTGAGGCTGGGAGGGGTCTCCTCTTTGCAAGAGATTGCAGTTTGATTCTCAATGCTTGGTGTGAAATAAAGCTTTGCTTGACCTTCGCTTTGTATCAGTCTTGCTCCTTTGACCATGGACCCAACATTGGGGGCACGTCCGGGATCAAACGACAAGAACTGAGCCAGCATCAAAATTTCTGGGAAAAGCCTCCGGAGGTAAGATCTCAAGACCCCTTGAGATCCTGTCTCTCTGTCTGTCTGTCTGGTTGTGGAGCTCCAGGGTAGAGCCCACCGGGGAGAAGCTGGATGCAGCACTGCTCTCCAGGGCTGGAGTGGATGCAGGGACACCTCATCCCTCCGGGAGGGGGACCACCAGGGGGTACAGTCCCTCCCAGGCAGTCAGGGGACCTGCGGGGGGGGGTGTGAGTCCCCCTAGGAGGTCAGGGGACCTGGCAGTGTGTTCAAGTCCCCCAGGTGGTGAGGGGACTGAGAAAATCCCCACCAGTGGCAGGTTGCGTTTTTGAGTTGGGATTATATCTTGCACACCTTTGGGCTTGACATTTGGTCGAAGAAGGGCCGCTGGGTCTGTGGTTGTCTTTATCTTGTCTTTTTGTTGTCTGTTGTGTTGTTTGTTGTGTTTAAAGAAATGGGGCAAGCAGAGAGTAAGAGGACTCTGACTTTTATCTCTCCATTCCTCCAAATAGATGTCAGGCTTCTCCTTTACTCATTTCTTATGTTAATGGTTGGCTATAACTGGAGCCCACTGTGGTTAGCCTAACTCGAGACAGAGACTTTAAGGAATATTCCCAAGCAGCTGCCGAAACTTTGTTTCGGGGAAGTTCCTTGCCCTCTCTGGCCCAATGTGGACAGCCTAGCCCCTCCCCCTTGCTGGCGGTAAAGCATGGCTCTGCTCCTCACTTGGAGATGATGAGCTCTAAAACTGGGAACCCCTTCTCTGCCTTCTGGCGGCACTTTGTTCTTCTGTCTCCCCTTTCTGTTTCTGCATCAACTTGGGTGTGACCTGCATAACTGGCGTCTAGACCATCCTCGGTGCTTCCTGCACCACGGCTCCTTCTCTCCTCACTGTTGGGAAGCAAAAGAGCACCCCCTGGACCTAACACCCCCCACTCCGGATCTTTCCACCCGGGTCTCAGGTAAACATTCGAAGTGGAATGAGCCCAGGTGTAACATAAATCAGTATTTGAACTAAGTTAAGTTTGTTGGGTTAATTAAGATAAACATGTCTTTGAAGTTACAGCAGTAAATGTGAAACTTCAATCAAAGTTTACTTAGGGTCAAATAAGCTCATGTTATTTGTGTTAAAATCTATGTTAAAATCTGTTAAAATCTATTAGCAAAGAGATGACTGAACTCGTGGTTAACTGTCAGTCTCAAAGTTTTAATGGGTAATTTGTTAAAGTAGCTTTCAAAGCCTTTGGTAACCTGAAACTTTAAAGTTGGTTGGATGACAAATGGAATTAAATTATGGACATCTAGGTCTTAACCAAACAGGATAAAATGCTAAGTCATTAATTACTGGATGTAGGTTTGTGCTTTTGACTTCTTACAGCAAAGCAACTAAGAATATTTAAATCTGTTGGTAAACATGTTTTGTGCTTAACTGATTGATAAATTTGCCATCTAAAGAATTCTGTTGTAACAGTTTATAACTGGTTTATATTTAGTCTTCACTAGAGATTAAGATGTTTCTAAGAGTACAAAATTCTGCTAAGTGTAACTAAGACTGATGGAAATAAGGGAAGCAACTCTGTATGTAAGAAGTAGGAGATATGTAAGAAAGAGATAAGAAATGGGAATACATTTTGTTAAAAGTAAGAGAAGGTAATTTTGTCCTAAATGAGATGGTTGCTTGGAAGGAAATGGCTTGGGACAAAACCTGAATGCAAAGGAAAATTATAAAAGGTTTGTGAAGGAAAATCTTCAGGAGAAAAAAAAAAAATTTAGATATGGTCAGGACAGACTAAAAAAAAACAAAAGGAGAAAAAGACCAGATGCCTGATCCTGCTTAAATATGAAAAGAAAGAAAAACAGCCCCCAAAGTGATTTAGCATTCTCCTGACATACCTCCACATAGATTATACTTCCAAGTGAAAAGGCCATTTGGCCTTGAGAGATTGGAAAAGCGCCCCGCCTTGAGAGACTGTGAAAACACTCCGTTACCATCCCCCATTGCCTGTGACGATAAAAACTCACTCTTAACCCTGTCGGGTACTCAGTCTTTGGAAATGACCCCACTGAGCCCACTAGCATTAATAAAGCTGTGTTCTCCCATCTCTCCGTGTGCTGTTTGGGTTTCCTTGGTCACCTCGGATTTTCCGCAACATTTGGTTCCCTGACCGGGAATCCCAACCGTGCTGGCCCATTGTGCCACTGGTGTGGGACAGGAGATGGGCTGCGGAGGGCAAACGGAGCACCTGCCCTAGGGTTTAGGCGCGCCCCACTTTTCAGCGGACCCAAGGCTGGGCCTTCCTGGAAAGCCACGGCTCACCTCCGCCCTGCTGGACCAACAATAGGAGGCCAGGGACCACTGATTGGATCCGCCCGTTGAACCAGGAAAGCCCCAGGGCCACTGTCTGAGCCAGACCCATTCAAAAAGAATGGAAGGGGAGACTGATCACCTCCCATTAGCCCAGGATACCCAGAGTGGGCGGGGGGTTGTCCAACCTGTTTAAAACTGAAGAGTGCCTGACTGTGAATCTGTCTGTATGGCTCTGCCGCTTCGGCTACGGAGTCTGAGTGGGCTGCACCCTGAGTCTTGTGGGGCGTCATATGGCATAACGGTCATCTACTCCACAGAGTGGCCTGGTCCGGAACTTATACGGACAGACCTTAGCTAAGATGCTCCTAAGTTCCTGCGAGGGACGCGAACAGGACAGCATCTGAAAGATCCCCCTCCCTTTGTCTGCGACATCATTCACGATGGAGGGAAACCCAGAAAACTCACTCTCTTAAGACTGCATGCTTAAGAATAAAAAAAAAGGAAAGACACTGGTATAGAAAAGCTGGTTTTCTCTCTGTTTAAAAGGGCAAAGTTTTCTTAAGTTAATTGTTCTGTTATGGTTTTCTCTTTGCCTTCCCAGAAAACCCAATTTCTGTGTTTTGTTTTATCAGGTGTTTAACATCTCTAATTATATTTAGGCATGTGTTTTAAAACTTTCTAAGGTTTTAACAGTTGTTGACAAGATTTAAATTGTAAATGAGATCTCTTTGACTCATAAGGCTTTTCCTTGGTATACTAAGTTACTCAGGGAGTAATGCTAAACCAATGATAAACCTTGGGTTACATACATTTGGGTAAATGCTAGAACTACTCTAGAGGTTCTATACATTTCCTAGAGTTTAATGTTTTGATAAGGGTCATCACTTGATATTTAACCATATCTATTCTGAGTTTTTGTCTTTTGTAATTGTTTTAATTCTCTTGTAAAATGAATTCCACCTTAAAGAAAATTCATATGGGAAACTTTCAGGACAAATACAGGTCTTTGATATGTTAAAATCCTGGAACTAAAAAGGGTAAAAATTTCCAGAAGTAGAAACTGCATTCAGACTAAACCAGAATTAGTAACATGGGACTAGATAAACTGAAAGATTGCAATGTTGTGTCTCTTGATGTTTTGTCTTATTTTAAACATTACTGGTTCTGTAATGTTTGCTCTTCTAGACTAGGGAAACTTTTTCTTAAGTTATCTGTAACTCACAGAAATGTAAAAGTACTCATTTGTAAACATATCAAGGCATTCAACTTTTCTCTCTATCTGAACCCTCTGGAACTCAAAAGGTCTCAGGAAATATTCTTTGTTCCATGGCACTTGGTCATTTGCATAAGTTCAATAAGAATCTGTTCTCCTTGTAACAGGACACCATTGGAAACTGGTTATTTTACCAAGGCTTTGACTGGAAAGTCACATTTGAAAAGACTCAGATATGACCAGACAGCTTAAAGGAACTAAAGTTGACTTTATAAAACCTGGAGACATAAAACCCTTTGGAACTGTTGGCCTGACACCTTGCTTACAGAGTTCCCAGAAGCCTCACCAGGTGAGTAAAGAATGTCACTTCCTGGCAGGTGCAGGAACCTCAGGATACTTTGGGCACCTCAGGAAGACTAATTTGTCCAAATCTGACAGGTATTGCAGGCATGTCTGATGGCAAGTACGTGGCTTGGCTTCTGGCCTGGAGAGGTTACTAAAAGTTCAACCTAGAGATTCCTTATAAGAAGTTCCAGCAAAGCAGATTCTAAAAGATCTATATGATTACTTACTGTTCTTACTGAGCTTATGTAAACAATTGGGCCAAGTTTGTTAAAACTGGACTTGTTTTTAAATGAATTAGTCCTGATTTGGCTATCTCTGGAAATGAGGTTTATTTTAGAGAGAAAAATTTTGTTTTAATAACACACCTTTATGGATGTTAAATTCTAGATTTGGTTGTCTTTAAATGTTTGTTTACCTAAGCTAGACAACTTGAGGTAAACTTCAGAGGAAGATTTAAAATATTTACAAAAATGGGTTAAACTATACTATGATGGGGACTGGGCTAAGACTAGGAAGAAATTCGTAAGCCAAATACATCAGGACACTCATTTGGGGACATGCAAGCTTAAGGAGCTTATGGGCAAGCAGTTTCAGGTTTCTAAATTATGGCGTATGGCTCAGGAAATGGTTGATAGATGTGCTCAATGTCAGGCAGTAAATGTGGGAAAAACTAGAATGGGAAGAGCGAAGAGAGAAAGAGGTAAGGAGCCAGGAATTTATTGGGAAATAGATTTTACAGAGATAAAACTGGGAAAATATGGACACAAGTATATGTTAGTTTTTGTGGATACCTTTTCAGGCTGGGTAGAGGCTTTTTCTGCCAAACATGAGATGGCAGAAGTGGTAGCCAAAAAAAACTACTAGAGGTTTGGGTTACCTCTCACAATTGGATCAAACAATGGCCCTGCATTTGTGAGTTCAGTCTCACAGGCATTGGCCAAGGCCGTGGGCACTAATTGAAAACTACATTGTGCCTACCGTCCCCCAGGTTTTGGGCAAGTAGAGAGAATGAACCGGACTCTTAAAGAGACCTTGACAAAGATAATTCTGGAGACTGGTGGTGGATAGGTGGATCTTCTTCCCTTCGCTCTCCTCAAGGAATGATGTACACCCTACTTAAACAAGGTGACCCCATATGAAATAATGTTTGGGAGACCCCACCCAGCTCTGCCCTTGGCTACAAGAGGTTGCCCTAGCAAAAATGACTGATCAGTCTGTACTCCAGTCACTGCAGGCATTACAGTCTGTCTTAAAAAGAGCCCATGCAGAGATCCGGACTGCCCACACTGAGACGGAGATGGAGGTGGAACCACATTCTTACCAACCCGGGGACTTGGATTGGATGCGCCGCCACCAAGTGGAAAACTTGGAGCCTCACTGGGAAGGACCTTTACTGTCATCCTGACCACCCCCACTGCAGTAAAAGTAGAAGACATCAGGGCCTGGATTCACATGGGTCATGTCAAACGGGCCGAGGACGAGGACGCCCCCCCCCCCAAGAGATGGAAGCTGCTGCTGATGGACCCCGCTGACCATGGACTAAAGCTAAGACTCAAAAGACTATGAGTTCATTGTTGCTCCTATTGTTACCTGTTTATTTAAGAGCTTCTAAGTCACCTCATAGGACAGAAAAGTATAGTGGGAAATTAAATGAACGGAATTAGGAGAAGTGGAAAAGGTTATACAAAGCGGTGAATGGCTAACTCATCATCTGACTGTGCAATTTAATGTAACCTGATGCCAATTGGCACCCATTAACCCCTGTTTAGATGCTTTACAGTTTTACATGTGCCCTAACACTGGGCCTCCCCAATGCGGTGGGGGGAAGGGCCTGGGGGCCCACCAGAGTACTATTGTGCACAATAGGGATGCTATAAAAGTTTGTTCAACTGGTCTCCATGGATGACTTCCCTTAAATCAGCAATGGCAGGCCCCTGGTTTTATAATTACTAATGTTACTTTTTGGCCCCTGCATTATAAATGCCCTAATGTCATTTGTACAAAAGAAAATTAGAGTGATAAACATGTTAATCATACATGCTCAATATAACCCCTTACAACAGAAGAACATAGAACTGGCTGCAAAGTCAAGGATTTGACTAATCTCCAAAGAAAAGGGGGGGGAATGTAAGGGCCTACTTAGCCAGAGCAAGCCATTTTGTTGTTTATGCAGTAAACGTGGATTGACCCTGCCCCCCCCCCCCAGGGAACTTACTTAGAAACAAGTCTGGGAAACCAGTAAAATATGACTGACTAGCCCCTGATAACAGAGCCCATATACCAGGATGTGTCAGGTCAGGGGAAGGTAACAGAGCCCAGAATACAAGGATGAGTCAAACCAGGTGGAGACATCCAATCAGGAAAGCACCTCCCTAACCACCCAATAATGTGGGCCCTGCTTTTGGGTGCCTTTTGGGTGCCAATTCTGACCAGAGTGATAGGCTAGTTCAAATAGCTACTATAGGGTGAATTGTAATTCAGTTGGCCACCTCTGTATGGCCAGGCTCAACCACATGGCCTTTGCTCTATAAAAGTTAGTCTGTGAGGCTGGGAGGGGTCACCTCTTTGCAAGAGATGGCCCTGGCCGGTCAGTTTGATTCTCGATGCTTGGTGTGAAATAAAGCTTTGCTTGACCTTCGCTTTGTATCAGTCTCACTCCTTTGACCATGGACCCAACACTACCATATCTGAAAAGACAACTAAGGCAGCGATCACCTGGTAGGCATTTTTAAATAAATCACTTTGCTTTGCTTTTTGCTTTTGTAAGATTATCACATCTTCCAGAAGGAAGATTGATTGAAGGAAATGATGGAGACAGACTTTTTATTCATTCAATAAAAGGATCTCCAAAGGGTTCAATCTTTAACTTGGATTTGAGAAATGTTAACAGGGAAAACTAATCTTTCATGATTAGGCTATAACAGTGGTTACTAGAAATGTGATTTTTGTGTATTCTTTACAACACCTAATATAGATTTATAACCTTTTAAAGAAATCTTTAAAAAAATTTCTCAACCCTTAGAGGGCTCCTAGTTTCTGCCTACAAACTTGACATGACGTCTTTTATCTTATTCTAATTTATTTCAAATAAGAAGGCAGAAATCAATATATGTGCTAAATATGCTTTGTCTTACTTTGGCCCCCTTTAAAAGCAGACCCTAAGGTGAGGATGTGGGTCCAAATACTTTATCTGGGAGCTGAGCACAAGAAACAGAAGTGAGGAAGTAACAAAAGAAGAGAGGAAAGCTAGCAAAATGTGCATTCCTAAATACCTAAGTGGCCAACTGGACCTTGATCTTGCTGAGAACCTCAGAAAACCCTTGTGGAAAAGACTTCTCAAGGACTGGGGTTGGGGAGCGGGTAGAGGATGGAGCATTTCTTCACAGGCCCTATTCCTCACTGGCTGAGTTTGTCTCCAGTGTCATGAACCCCCACCTACTTCCATGCAAAGTCTGTGTGTGGCAGACCAGGCTTCCATGCTGGAGAAAGCCCTCAGCCAGGAAAACAGACAGACATGGGTGCTTACACTGGGAAGCTAACAGGTGCTGAGAACAATCTTCATTTGCAGCTGCAGGTGAACTCAGGCAGACCAAAGAAATATGGGACAGGATATTCGGTGGAGTCAAGATGGCAGAGAAGTAGCAGCTGAGACTACATCAGGTAGCAGGAGATCAGCTAGATAGCTTATCAAACCATTGCTAACACCTACTAATCCAACAGGAGATCAAAGAGAGGAAGAACAGCAATTCTGGAAACAGAAAATCGGCCACTTTCTGGAAGGTAGGACTGGCGGAAAAGTGAATGGAAAGTGACGGGAGGATAGACCGCGGGGGAGGGGCCGGCTCCCGGCAAGCGGCGGAGCAACGGAGCACTAAATCGGGACTTTTAAAAGTCTGCTCCACTGAGGGACATCGCTCCAGAGGCTAAACCAGGGTGAAGCCCACGCCAGTCAGTGTGGCCCCAGGTCCCGCAGGGTCACAGAAGGATTGGGGGTGTCTGAGTGTCGCAGAGCTCGCAGGTATTGGAGCAGGGAAGCCGGCTACAGAGAAGGAGTCGAGGAGTGAGCTCTCAGCTCGGGGTTACCTTGAACCGGTCGCAGGCTGGGTGAGCTCGGAGCGCGGCCAGAGGCGAGGGAGACGGGAGTGGCCGGGGCTTTTCTCTGAGGGCGCACTGAGGAGTGGGGCCCCGAAATCTCGGCTCCTCTGGGCCGGAGACTGGGAGGCCGCCATTTTCATTCCCGCCCTCCAGACTCTACGGAAAGCGCTCAGGGAACAAAAGCTCCCGAAAGCGAAACCGAGCGGATTACTTAGCCCGGCCCCTGGTAAGGGTGGTGCAGCTCTGCCTCGGGCAAAGACACTTGAGAACCACTACAACAGGCCCCTCCCCCAGAAGATCAAAAGAAATCCAGCCAAGACCAAGTTCACTTAACAAGGAGAGCAGCGGAACTCCAGAGGAGAAGAAAGCAAAGCGCGGAATTCATGGCTTTCTCCCCATGATTCTTTAGTCTTGCAGTTAATTCAATTTTTTCTTTAATTTTATTTTTTTTCTTTTTCTCTTTTTCTGCTAATTTTTTTTAACTTTTCCCCTTTTCTTTTTTTAACATTTTTAAATTTTTTTAAGTTTAAAGATACTTAAGTTTAAGTTTAAAGATAAACTTTTTAAAGTTTATCCTAACAATACCTTTTCCAAAAAAATAATAATCTTTCTTGAACCTTCATTATTATAGTCATATTTTATCCTTCATAGTATTTAACTTTATTTTTTGTATTCACATAAGGGTTTTTTAATCTAAAAAATTTGGGGTACAACTTCCTCTAGCAGATCAAAAGACACCCTAAATCTAGCTCCAGGCTTGTTCTAGTCTCCAGCCGGAGCAAATTCTCTCCACTTTCCTTTTCTTTATTCTCCCAACCAACTTAATCAACTCCTTTTTTTTAGAAATTTTAAAAAAAATTTGTTTTTCATCTTTATAGGCATATTCCATCCCTTCACTGTGTTTACTCTTATAAACATTTTTCATTCTTTAAAATTTTGGGGGGTACTTTCTTCTAAGAGACCAAAATACCCCACAATTAAGTGGGTGACCCTGTTCTAGTCACCAGTCTAATATATATATATATATTTTTTTTTTCTTTTTTATATTTTTTCTTTATTTGTTTTCTTTTTTTTTAAAGATTTTATTTATTTATTTGTCAGAGAGTGAGAGAGAGAGCAAGTACAGGCAGACAGAGTGGCAGGCAGAGGCAGAGGGAGAAGCAGGCTTCCCGCCGAGCAAGAAGCCAGATGTGGGACTCGATCCCAGGATGCTGGGATCATGACCTGAGCCAAAGGCAGCCGCTCAACCAACTGAGCCAGCCAGGTGTCCCTTGTTTTCTTTTTTTTTTTAATTTTTTTTTTCTGAACTTCTTTTTATCCCCTTTCTCCCCCCCCCACCACAATTTGGGATCTCTTCTGATTTGGTTAAAGGGCATTTTCCTGGGGTCTCTGCCACCCTTTTAGTATTTTATTTGCTCCTTCATATACTCTTATCTGCAAAAAATGACAAGGCAGAAAAACTCACCACAAAAAAAAGAACAAGAGACAGTACCAAAGGCTAGGGACCTACTCAATACAGACATTGGGAATATGTCAGATATAGAGTTCAGAATGACAATTATCAAGGTTCTAGCCGGGCTCGAAAAAGGCATGGAAGATATTAGAGAAACGCTCTCTGGAGATCTAAAAGCTCTTTCTGGAGAAATAAAAGAACTAAAATCTAACCAAGTTGAAATTTAAAAAAAAGCTATTAGTGAGGTGCAGTCAAAAATGGAGGCTCTTACTGCTAGGATAAATGAGACAGAAGAAAGAATTAGTGATATAGAAGACCAAATGACAGAGAATAAAGAACCTGAGCAAAAAAGGGACAAACAGCTACTGGACCACGAGGGGAGAATTCGAGAGATAAGTGACACCATAAGACGAAACAACATTAGAATAATTGGGATTCCAGAAGAAGAAAGAGAGAGGGGAGCAGAAGGTATATTGGAGAGAATTATTGTAGAGAATTTCCCTAATATGGCAAAGGGAACAAGCATCAAAATCCAGGAGGTGCAGAGAA